>CAEFZX010017645.1:0-63742 GCA_903066825.1 Alfaro cultratus
CCGTCCCTCACGGATTTTGACCAATCTATGGTACCTGTTAGTGTCTAGAATTTACAGGGTTTCCGTTACGCGCAATGACCCTCAGTCACTCGCTGTTTTTGTCTACAAATGCGAGTCTCCTGAGCTTATCATATGAACCATTCTCCCAAAAATGGTTGTAAACAGCATAATGGAGGAGCCTCTTTAATACAATTTGAAAATGTGGAAAAAGTTAAGTCCTATTTTCTAGATGCACTGTATTTCTGTGAACCTCTATTAACCCCCTTTTAAAAATAAGAAAGACGGGGGGAACATATCACTTGATATGTCGTCATGGATCAGAAAACTGCATAAATATGTTGATGACTACAGGCAGAGCGATATCTAAAAAGTTTAAAACATCTGGAACTGTAACAAACATTGCTGGACAATATTTTATCATGCCACTTTGTAGAGCCGAGGATGGTGGCAGGAACATAAAAAGCATCTTTACTTTTCTGTTTCAGAGAATTCCAGAAAACTGCATGTTTGTATTTTGGAGTTGCCAATTCTCCATCACACTTTATTTTAAGTTTGTTTCTTTTTTGTTGTTGTTTTCTTTTACACATTTTTATCAGGCTTGTCAACAATCATGCAGGGTCCAGTCAGCAGCAAAGATCAGCAAATTACATCAAACTGCATGAGCCCTGCGCAGGTGCTGCTAACAGAAGTCCAGTTCTCCAAATGGTCTCACAAAAACTGGAGAGAAAAACAGTAAAAGAAAGCCACTAGGCGTGTGGGTGTTGTGGTTCAATTAAATGCTGCCAGCCAGAAATTCAAAGCAGGTAGGGCTGTTGAAGCACTAGCAGCATATGTTACATCTATGAGTCATTAAACTGAACTTGGAAATTAAATCTGAGCAGACTGAGGGAGTAGCAGGGCTTTCCAGCTTTGACACAAGACCCATTTCTAAGTGCCAGTGCCTATCAGTGTCGGAGACCAATAATATTAATCTCATGTAATGTGGATTGGGTGTGTGTACAATTAAAGCTGGGCTGAGATTACATAATAAATGCGTTATTTGATTTGTAATGATTTTCACCCTTCCTGGTTCACAGATGTCATGCCTGTATTCTTTTCTTTTTTATTCTTGTTTTGTCTAGAGGTTCTTATCAAATTATCAGCTCATCTTTAAAGCAAAGAGACACGGGATCAATGAATCTGCAGCATCTGATTGTGATGATGTTATCTCAAAACAGCGCAAAACTCAGCCGCAGGGCTCATGCAATGAATGTATAGCCACTGTAACATGAGAGTGCAGAGAAGCGTAATATTTTCTCTACAATTGTCATTTGTTTTAATGGTCCCTAAAAACAAAGCTGCATACACAGAGTTGGACAGTAAATGAATTGTTTGACTTGCCTTCCAGCTTATGATGTGAGCTGGAAGCAACAAGACTTTCATTTAAAAAATTGACTCTTTCCAGAAAAATCATTAGCATTGCAGGGCAGACACAGCTGAGTCCAGCATGTTGTTCTCCCATAGCACCTCTGATGTTTCTATTTTTGATCTGTCTCATGTTTTGTCTTTTATATTAACTATTAGCCAGCACTTGTCAAAGACATGTTTACATCTTTACACGGTCCATCATCGCTGCTATATCTTGCAGTGAGTCAAGTGGCCGATACAACACGACACATGCATCCACAATTCTTTGCACTATTGATGAAATGCACAGCAAAACAAAAGTCAATGACCCAGTGCAAGTGACAATGTAATCTTGCTATGTTCATCTTGGAGGAGTGAATGCTGCAAGTCAGTGACTTGATGAAATCTGCACGGTTTCTTAGAATACTTTTGAAATTAGTATTTCATGAAATGACGCTATTTAAATAAGCTGAGATTAATTTAATATTAATGTAGAGCTTTACTGTAATTCATGCATTTGGATTAGGGTGAAATGGCTATGCAACATACAACTTCAACTAATTATTTCTAACAAAAATAAATGTAAAATTTTGAATTTATTGTTGATTTAGTCTAATGCATACTGCTTAGGTCTATGCACATGCAGTCACACATATTGGGAAAATCTTTCAAGTTGCAGAGAAATCACAGGTATGATCGTCAGTAAAGTTCCTGGATATTTCTGGCTGGATATTTGACCACTCTGCACCTATTGCAGCTGGTAGCCCTCATTCAGATTGGTTGGTTTCTTTTTAGCATAGTGCATGAATGTTAAAACCTTAGTTTTGTGCTGCTTTATGCTTTCCAAAATGAGTTGGAATGCAATTTTGGGATCATTTTTCTCCTGGAAACCCAAATGTCTCCACGTTCCAAATGTTTGACCCAAACAGTCACCCTTAGATAAAAGGAGATTGGTCAGGGTGTTGAAGAAGAAAACATGAACCATCAGTGTTACTGTGCACAGTGAAGCCATTATGTGAAAAAACCCCCCACCTGATTCTGGCCAAAATCACTAGAAACATCCTTGGTTGAATCAAGGTGAAGCTTTTAGACCTAAGAACACTGTACCAGTTGTCAGGCATAGCGGTGTAGCGTTATGCTGAGGGTCTGATTCACTGAAAATAATGATGAACTTGTACTTGTCAAGTTCCTTGAATCAAAGTATTTTTTTAATCGAACTAGATTTGAAATCCATAGACTCTAACACTAGAATCAGTCATTCGCCCATTTACACACTGATGGTGGTGAGCTATATGATATTTTTTTGGGGCAGTCTGACAGAAGTGAGGCTGCCATTCAACAATTGGCACCATCAGGCCCTCTGACTACCACTTTCAGAGCAGACAAGACAATTGACATGTCAAATTGGATGGAATAATTCAGATGAAAAACTGATTTAAATTGATCAATTTGCTCAAGCCAGTTGATTCTTTAACACAACAATGATCAAAACATACTTTGAAATCAGTGTTGCAATGGATAAAGCCTGCTTCAGGAATCACTCAATCCTTCGTTCTATTGAAAATATATTCACGTTGCTTCTAAGTTGTCTTTGTTCCTGAAAAGCAACCAATTCTATTGAGTGCCACCTAGTCTTGCAAGTAGAGACATTCGGACAGAATTATATCCAAAATCTGCTGGTAGTGACTAAAAGTGTGTGTTTTCTCTGCGATCTGCTGAGCAACATCTATCCAAATTTGTTTTTATGTTTGCTTAAGTCTACATGTAGAGTTTTGACCCAGTGTGGATTAAAACAATAAAAAAAAATCAAAGTTGAGGACCAAATTATTAAAAAAATATAATTAAACTTCAAATTCTTGCTTATGCATTCAATGTAATACTTCACAGGAGTAAGATTCAGAAAATGCTGCAGTCTTCAGAGGTAAACAGATGGCAGACGAACTGCAGCAGATCAATGGTGAAGCCATCATCTCTGTATTTATGTACAGTGTGTGGATTGTGTCATCGTTGACTCTTTGCAGAGTTGTGTGTCTCTGTTGGAACATCTTTTGACAGGAGTGTTCAGAGGCTTAGATAAACTCTTTGTGATCCCTGTGTCTTGTGATCTCTGTCAGACACAAACGCTCAAACTGTGTCTCTGACCATCTATAAAGCCTTACATCTCACTTCTCTGCTTGGAGCTGGTATTATAAAAGTGTCTTTTTACAACAGTTCTTTTCCACAGACCTCATTATTTAGCCATTCAGCGCCCAGCAGAAAAGAGTGATTCAGGGTTTTTATTTTGTCGTTTGAGTGGACGTGTACGTAACCCAGTTAAACTATTGTGTATCTGCCTTTCTCAAAAGCATTGGGAGGATTATGACATAAGAAAATAATGTTCCCACATCACCTTTTCATCCATTCAACAAATGCAAGTACATCTGAGAAAATAATGAAAAAGTTTCAGAAAGTGAACATCATATACAGTACTATATGGATTAATTACACATAGCAGGAAATATTTAAAGCCTTTTTTGTAATTTTGTAATTATAAAAAACAATTGTATATTTTTATTAAAATAACAAATACCTACAATTCAGTGTCTCAGAAAATTAAACTATTGTACAATTTAAAGACCAGAAAGTTATGGTGTCACATTCTGTTCAGTTAACTAATCAGATCAACTGCAAAGGTTTTTTGAGCCTCTAAATGGTGTCTCACTCGGGGTCAGTAGACTGCACAATCATGGGAGTTCTGGATCCAAGTCTATTCACAGAAAGTTGAGTGGAAGGAAAAAGTGGGGTAGGAAAAGGTGCAGCATGAGCATGGATAGCTGCAGCTTTGAGAGGATTTTGTAGCAAAATCTATTCAAAGATTTGAAGGAGATTTATAAGCAGTGAACTGGAGTCAGAACATCTGAAATCAGCTGTTAAAGACGTCAGATGTTTGTTCTTTCTCACATTCTTTCATTCCCTTCTTTTCTATTTCCTCTTTCATTTTTCCATGCTTCCTTCCTACCTCTTTAAGCAAAAGGCTCCACATATGGCTTTGTACCAATTTAGTCAGGGAAACACTGACATGGCCTCTTACCACAATCTGTTGCATCTCTGCAGAAATCTTCAGCTCTGAGATTTTCTGAACTTTGCTGTCCTCTGAGACTTTCACTCGTCGGTTCTTCTCAACCCTCTGAACTGCAGGTCTCAAGCTTTTTAAAACCCAACTCTGTCTGCAGCTCATTCGCACATTCACTTTCATCTCTCAAAAGTGTGTGAAACTGCAAACAGAGACACTGCAATAAAACAAACTATAAGAGTCTAAATATCATAAAAACCTGATTCATATCTACGCTGCTTTGGTTGACAGGATGTGACCAGTTGTTGTATCTACTGTAAGCAGCTCAATCTCAGCTAAAGGACAGTGGATGATTTCTCTAAAGGTCATCATAGCTTCCACCATTAGTGTTTTACCAATGAAGGTTGAACACATTTTGAGGCCTAAATGTGTTCAACCTTTCTAATTGCATCAGCACACAGCAGCAGCAGCAGAGCCCTTCACTTCATTGTTGTCCCTCTGTCAGTGTCAGACAGACACCCCAGCGCAGTGTAAATGTCAGAGCAGTTTGTCACATTTGAATTATTAATGATGACACACTGAATAGCTGCTTTGGTTGCCACAAAACTGTGCATCTTTTAAGCAAAACAGAGGATAGGGATAGCAGCATCATTAAGGGCAATTAGACAAAGTTGTTTAAAACGTGTTTTCTCACTGTCTACACAGCATTCATTTCACTTCATTCAAGCTGTTAAGTTTGTTTATTGACCAAGTATATCTATCTTTCTGTGCTGCATTTATGAGATGAAATGATCTATTCCTGCGTGTGTGCTCTCAATTACCCTCCAATTTTATTTGTTTTTCCTATTTTTGCTCCCTGTCTCTCTGTGTTTGGATGACAATTTGTCGCAAGCTGACACTGCTGACGACTGTCACAGAGACGTAGAGATTTCCAAAGATATCTGATCTGTCAGGAGACGATGTCTAAATATTTCTTCAGCATGCTGAGCAGAAACAATGCAGTGAAGGAATAGAGATCATGGCAATCATCATAAGAAACAATATTATTTTTGTTATGTCTAATTACAGCTGAATTGTTTCCAGATTGTTTTGTAGCATGGAGGATTTTACATTGATTGCTGTAATTATTCTAGCTTGAGAAAATGGTCTTGAACTAAATTTATGATCTGTTTCATCCTGTCCTGTCAAGACTGTGCATATATCAATGCCTTTTTTATCACCTATTCTCAAATGGACATAGATCTGTGCTTTGACTGGGCCATCATGACAAATTAATGTGCTTTAATCCATGGGTGCCCAATGTTGGTCCTCGAGGGCCGGCATCCTGCATCTTTTAGTTTAATGCACCTGGATCCAATGATGGCTAGTTAGAAGGCCTAAGAAGAACAGTGACATCCTGAAAAGATTGTTACTACCACCCGGGAGAGAACTAAAATGTGCAGGATGCCGACCCTCGAGGACCGATGTTGGGCACCCCTGCTTTAATCTAAAGTAGCCTCTACTTTGTCAGTTTTTCATGAACTGACAAACTTTTCCCTGTCCGTTATGAAGAAAAGCATGTTCGCAGCATGATGCTGCCACCACCTTGTTTACCTATGGTGATGGTGTGTTCAGTTTTCTGTCATGCACATAATTTTCCACGAAGCAAAATTTTTCAGTTGTGGTTTCTTCTGACATCTTCTTCCAGATTTTTTATTTAGGCAGCGCACCACAAACTTGACATGGTTGGTGGTAAAATACAGCTTCAACAATGCCTTTATTCTTGCTCTTCTATTTATGCCAGATTTAGAGAATAGGCAAATAACAGTTGCCCTTTCGATAGATTTTCCCACCTGAGCTGCAGATCTCTTCAGCTGCTCCAGAGTTCCCATTGGCTGCTATTCTGATTATTGCTCTGTTACTATGACCATGACTTTGCAGGTTTACACAACAGTGCTCTGTGAATTGCTCAAAACATGGGATATTATTTAATACCTAACTCTGCTTTGAAGTTCTGCAGTCCTTATTCTATATAGCAAAGGGATTGAATATTTTTGCAAGGCATTGAATATTTCTACTCTAGCTCTCTGATGGTGGGCTGTCCAAATTTATGTCCTTGATTTTATAAAACATAATGGGGGCTGTAGGCTTTCATCACTGATCAGTCAGTCACTTTAGCTATGTCTGCATATTTCAGGTTGTCTATATCTGCGGCAGGACAGTCAGTTATTTAACCATGTAAAGGGGACACTTCAGCCTTCTAAAGAGGACTCAGAGTGCTAGAAAACAAATGAAATTAACTACTTTAACAATTATGTTAATCTCAAGATAAAACAAAAATAATGAAGCTCTTAAATGTATTTTGTTCAGGTGCTTTCATTTCAAAGAATTGACAAAAGCCTATTTTCTAGTTGGATTTAAAAAATAAACAGACATCTTACTTTTTAAATAGCCACTTAAAAGTGTTCTCCTTCATCATAGCCAAAGTAGCAAACCGATAAACCTTTATTCGCTTTCGTAATTAAACTATAAAATAAAGTTATTCAAAATGGTAACCGCCTATATTCCTCTTTCCAAAATAATATTTTGCTTGTGTCCCCGTTCTTTAAGCGCTCTTGTTGCAGTGCAGCATATCTTTATCTGTTATCATCATGCATCTCTGCAGGCACATGCCCTGCTTTGCAGGAAGCCTCTCACTCCCCTGAGAAAACCCTGTGAAATATGGCTTCTACCTCCCTCCATTTACATCACATTACCGCAACATGCTCCTTGATTTTCTAGTGCATATTCATGTTCAAAAACAATACGATGCTTACCAATAAACATTCCTAATTTCAGGTACCCAAGGAAGACATTTATGTTCAGTTTGATAATCAACACCGGGAAGCAAAGTAACGTACAACCTATATTTTTCAGCATTTTCAATATGCGAGTATATTCTGAGTGTCCCCTTGTAAAATCAAACCAAGATGTACTTATCAGTAAAATGGACTTCCAATTTCATTAAAACATGTTTTGTGTTATTTTCAGTGATAATGAAAGAAGTGATTGTAAATACCATTTTTAAAATTCACCCCGTTTTTGACTTTAAATCTCTCTCAACAGGCAGTTTGAATCTCCAGAAAACAAGCACTGCTTTAAAATCAAAATCATCTCTTGCCAAATACACCACAGAATAATTAATTATGTTTTGAAACATATATCAAATTAAAATTTTTGATTTGTATTTATTGATACCCCCATAAAACAAAACAAAAAAATGAGAGCCATGCTTTTTTTCAATACTGAACGTCTTCTTAAAGCACATTTATTGCTTCAATAAATAAAATATGATTTCTATTTCTCTTCTCTAAAATATTAAACTGATACAGCTTCTATCTTTTTATGTCTTCTAGCAAAAAATACTTTGTAAATGTATGGTGCAATTTTACATTGCTCCTGTCGTGTTAGGAAGTAAAGAAGATATTCTGTAATTCTTTTTATTAGAACTTTATTTAGAGTTGTCTCTGTAACATAACCCTGAGGATTTTTTTTTTCTGTAGTTGTAGACTTCTAAAGATTTGACTCTTCAATTTCAGCTCTTTTTGATAACTGTCTTATTTTACTGTACGCATTTTTTATTGATTACATAGGTACATTTGTCATTCAAAAAATATAAAAACAATATTTTATTACTTGTGTAACTTTTAAGGAGAAATCGTGAAACAAAATTGGTAAGAAATAAGCCATAAAATTGCTCATCGGGGCCTCTCTGTATAAGAATAATTGATTTAACTTTGTATATTTATAAACCCGTCACAGCAGTTGACTATTTAGCATAGAAGTAAAAAAAGCCTGTTCCTTTATCCACTTGCATGATTCATGATGTAGAAAAACGCCACTGCAAAGTAATTTGACTGCACAATACTTTCCCAGCATATTTTTAAAATGTAATTTTCTCTCAAAAAACTTAAATGGTTTCAAATGTATAAATGATCCTCCATAGTTTGTATGTACATTTAACAAAATCTACTTTTCTTATTCCTGCATGTGTGTTTGCCTGTGCATACATGCTGTGACTGTGGTGTTGTGTCCTTCCCTGGACATTAAAGTCCTCACACACCAGGACGGGTGGGGGTATGAATGAAAGAATGAATGTATGAATGAATGAATGAATGAATGTCCTCCCTGCTGCAGACCTTGAATTTTCTCCCCATTCACTCATTCAAAGCTCTTGATTAAAATATCAAAGATGGCTGTGCTGTGCTTTGAGAGTTCAGTGCTGTTACCTTACTTTGTTGTGCAGCAGGATGTCTTTCAGACACTGCTCCTTTCAAGCAAAAGTGAGCTTTGTGTGGAGCATCAGCTATTACTAAATTGCCTTTTTGGCCCTTGTTTTAAGATTACAATTCAGTGATGGCCGCAGTAATTATGTGGTCAGCTCCAATAGCCACACTTTAGAGACTAATGTGCAGGAAAACAAGCCAGATACACACCTGCAGTGCATGCGAGACATTCATCACTTCCAATTCACTCCACAAACCAAATGGAGTCCAACTTTTGCGGCTGCATGACTTATGTTGTGCCAGGAGGGAGCTTTCTGACAAATGGAAAGAATGATGCTGGCTAAGCAAACGGAAACGTCATCAATATCCACAGTGGGAGGACCGGAGTTCACTGTGTAATTACTGCGAACTCTAGTGGCGCTGCTGCGAACTGGCCACACAGGAGCTCATGCATGCATTCATGAGGCAAATGAATTGTGTTCTTCCCTCCGAGGCAAACATTTGTTATAAAATCGGTAAATATGTTGAAAAACGTCCAACAGAATAAATTTACATGTCTGCTGACATAACAAAGTGATTTTTTGTTTTGTTTTTTATCTTCTCAGAACAAGACATTTCATGTTTTTTGTTGTAAAGCTCCCGTTTGGCTTGCTTTACCTGAACCCTGCAACAGGTAACAAATACATTCACAAGAAGTGATAAAACCTCACAAAGAATTGATGATTCATTCTATCAAATTTCTGCCAGCTCATGCTAGACTTTGATTTTTATTCTGCTTGTGTTAAATTAACCTTTTGTGACCCACCAGACTGTGTGATTCAGTGCAGCTTGAGTTGAGCTCGTCTGCACAGTATGTCTGCTAGTTCGGAGCAGCTGCCACTTAAGGAGCCATTAGGTAATGATGTGGGGATGTAATGTCCTGTGGAGTGAAAAATCAAGCCTGATTAATCTGCAGCTGCTGGGATAGTGAGTCTGATCAGAGGAAAATCAAGCACACACACTCGCATGATTGTTATTTAAGTGACTATCACAATCTGAGAATTTTTTATTCAGTTTTATTCATGTTTGGCCTTGTTAGACACCCTTATTTTCTTCACATTTCTAATCCTTCTGGATTATAACTGACCAGCCTTTTTAAAGCCCTGGTTGTTAATTTACAGCCAGCTCTATTGATTGTATTGATCTGTGACCGCATGCGTGATAAGTATCACTCCTTTTCTTCACTCAAGTCTTGATCCAACTTGATATTTGAAAAGGCTGGTTAGATTTTTAAAAGAAATTAGCTTAAATACCAAAAACATGCCACATTTCTAATTATCTCAAGAAAATGCTTTTGTTAACAGTTTATTTTCTATTGCGTATACAATGTTCCAATTTTTCTTTTTGAGCTTTTACATCATGTGTTGATTGTGAAATAACTTCAAACCACTGACCTATGAAGCACTAATAGGAATATTCCTCAAACTGCCTACAGCTTATTACAAGCTTTTATCCTGTCAGCAAAAAAAAAAAAAAAAAAAAACATTCACAAGCCGCCTAAGATTTTCTTTCTGGACCTTCTTATGAATTTCTGACAAGTTTGCTTTTCGGGTAAAAAGAAAACCACTTTCATTGCCAAAGATGATTGAATGAAAGTGATGGTTTCATTATCAACAACAATTCTGAGAGTTTCCTTGAACTAATAGAAAAAAGACTCATGCTCTGATTTAAGTGGGAGAGCAATGATGACCTCAAAGTTTTGTGTTTTTCTAATTCTATTTATTAAATTCTCGAGAAGTTTATGAATGATTGACAATTTTTATTCTTGTTTTATTCTGAACAAGTTGGAAGGGGAATATGAGTAATGTAACATGGAAGGACATGGAAGTGTGTCATCTCAGGTTATTCCTATGAAACAGGTTACTTATTTCTACACTTCTGAGGAAAAGTATTTGCTCCCTTCCACACATCAAACAAATTTAAATATTAGACAAATATAACCATAGTAAATGCAAAATTCAGTTTTCAAATGATGGTTTCATTTACTTTGGAGAAAAGTTATTCCAATCAGCCTGGCCCTCTATAAAAAAAGTAATTGCATCCTAAATGAATCAGCTGGTTGTCTAACCCTTGGTGACAACAGTTACCATCCAGTGTCTGTGATAATTGTATTAATCACATTGGAGAGTTTTTAAGCAGGAACAGCTCAATTAAGGTCAGACTGTCAAATGGATTTAATCCTAGACTTAAAACTTACAACTTTCTGTGTGGACACTGTTAAGAAGAAGGCCCAGCAGAGATTTTACATATTGGGTGCGACAACTCAAGAACAAGTTGCCGTAGGAGTTGGGGTCATTTTCTACATGGCATTGAACATTGAGGTCCATGAAGACAATCTTGAGGGCTGAGCTTTCCTCCATCCAGGACTTGAACAGGTCTAGAGCCCGGAAACTGGTCACAAATATGCCTGCAGACTCCACACATTCTGCATGCAAACTATTCAGACTTTTACCCTCAGGTTGGCGATACAGAGCGCTCTTTGCAAACAGTTGTCACTAGAGAGACAGTTTCTTCCCTCAGGCTGTCTGTCTGGTAAGTACTTATCAGGCAAATATATTTTATTGTGGTTACATAATAAAAAAAATAATCTGAATTTATTTGATGTTCATTTTTTTTTGTCTAAATTTTTCTTTGGGCTGACAGAAGTGTAACTCAGCCCAAAGAAAAATTTCCTTAAGGTCTTGGTGAACATGAAAGGGTTTTGGTCTTAGAACTTTCTAAGATAAGCTATTTTCTCCTTCTTTATGTTTGAATTGTGAGTTTTGTACATTGCTCTGGGTTCCTTTTTGAACTTATTGGTGAGTTGTCATTGGAATCTTGGAGTAATTTTAGTGGCTGGGAATGTTAACGATTGTTTCTTGAAATCTTTGTTTGTGGATGATGGCTCTCTGTGTGGTTCAAATCCCAAACCTTAGAAATGGCTTTGTGCTCCTTTTCAGATTAATTAATGTCAACAACTGTTGTTAAATTTCTTTAGATTTCAGAATGATCTATGATTTTTAAGGACCTTTTGAGACCTTTTAGAACATACTACACATGTTCTATTTAAATTGAGGTTGTTGTTTTTTTAAAATTTATTTATTTCTACAGGTAATCAGACCTGGGAGTATCTAGTAAAATTAAACTCAACTTTCTAAAACATCTATTTAAGCACAAATTATTTGCTTTATAGCAAGAATAGGAAACCACTTTTTCCACAATGGCCATGTTGATTTAGACAGTTTTTTCCCCAAAAAAAATTTAATTAAATCATTAAACCTTATTATACTTTAGGGTGCCCTTTGGAAAATATGTTTTCAGGCTGTCCAAACATAAGAAAATAATAAGACGGACAGTACAGCCCACTTACTTAATACTAAATAAAAGTAATCAAATCTTCAGCTCAGTAAATATTGCAGTAGCTCTTCTCTGCCAGCAGATGGTAGCTGCTGCCTTTCAAAATCATCATTTCAGCTTCTCTGAGGAGCTGCTTGTAATTGAATTCAGTCCAAGCAAAAACTTACACAATGTAGGGCAGAGTTTGGAATTCGGATAGCTGCATATTGGTAGGAAACATAAAGAGTGTGACGTTAATGCCTTCAAATTTAACTCAGATCATCAACAGCACAAAGACAAAACTATAAACAGCTGGATCTCTGCAGATTTCATTTGCTTAACAGAGACGGTTTCTTATGTACCTTGAGGATTTGTAGATTTTCAGTTTTCCTGGTTTAGTAAAATAGTAGGAATAAAAAAATGAAGTGTAAACTGCAGCATGATAGTTTGTTCTTTAAACATAAGCTTTTCTGATAATGTGTAGGCATTCATGATAATGTTAACTAGTAGTTTAGAAAAACAAAATGATAAAAAGCACTTAAGTTACATGTCAATTATCTATGCAAATAATGTACCCATACATAACTATTTACATGCTGTTTTTGAATATTTGCGTCTTTGAAATTGTTTCAGCAACCTTTTGAAACACTCTGGTGAGGAATGTGAATTCAGCAGGGACGATTTGGGCAGCGCCAGCGCCAATGACTGCATTGCAGTGTTTTCATGTCAACTATATTTGGCTTCAGGATCTGTCTGAGACCTCCTGGAATGATTTGCTGTTTGCTTTGGGTTCACATTAAGTGACATCGCAGCACAACAGAGCTCCTTGTTTCCCTAAGCAATGGACGAGTGAACATTGTTCACTGCCCAACTGTTGCTTTGAAAACTTTAAACTTTTAATCTGAAAGAAACCAGGTCAGCAGCATGCCCACGAATAGAGTCGTATGTCTGCAAACAATGAACATAACTCAACCCCCTGTGGGGAAGCATGATTTATATAGGCTGTGCTATAAAATCCAGAGTTACAACCACAGATTTTGCAGGGCTGCGAATAGGGGACATGTCAGTTCTGTTGCTAGGAAACAAGTAAGGGAAAGACAACAGTCGAAGACAGAAATCTGGGTTGGGTAAAGAGGGGAGGAGAGATGTTAAGAAATGGGAGAGAAAGACAACAGAGGAAGGGTAAGACAGGCAAAAAGCAAAAATTGTGCAGGTTAAATTTGTTTCATCTTATCATTTCCTTTTGGTCCTGATAATAGCTGAGATGCTCTTATTTCAGTGTATTGCTGCAGACAGATGAGTATTGATTTTAGAAAACCTTCTGGTAATAACTCATGTTTGTGTGATCAAAAACCATTTCCCAGTGCAAAGCCCAGATTTTCAGTTGGTGATGCATGTATAGAGGAGCATTGTTACCACACAACCAGCCACTCACACTCTGCTCGTCTCATGTTTCTACAATTAACATCTCAATGAAGCTAAATATAGTCCAATCCCATGGCCTCTTCATCCACCGACATCAATGGGTCTGGCTTTGTCCTCTGTCGGTCTCTCTGTGTTTGCCCCAAACTTTTCTGTGTCATCTTGAAATGTGCACTCTGGACGATAGCACACTGACCCAACACTGCGGTTATTTTTAGGCAACTTACTAGGTTTTATTTTGAGGTTTTGGACATGTGACAGGATTCAGAATCCAGAAACTATTTATTAAAGACAGAGGACTCTGTTTGGATGTACATGTTGGATACATTGCATACAAAAGTGTTTACTTTAAAACTGCACTCATTATAGTTTGTGGTCTGATAACCCTAAAAAAGATCCAGGACATTCAGTTGTTAGCAGAAGTAACTTCTGTTGTAAGTAGAGTTTAATTTAATTTAGAGGCATGTCGGAGAGGAAATAACTTTTTGGGGAAACATTAATGTCTGATGACAGCAGGACTATCAGTTGTGCACTCCACAAATCTGTTCTTTATGTCAGAATGGGGAAAAAAAAAAAAAAACTTAAGTAGTCTGGTTTGAAGTTTAGTACAAGTCATGTAGCAAAGATATATTTTTTCACACAGGGCAATGCAGGTTTGGATTTTTTTAAAATTGTTGAACTAAGTACCTTAATTTAACAATTAATTTTTTTTGTTTCTTTGCATCTGTGATGGACTGGCAACCTGTCCAGTGTGTACCCCGCCTCTTGTCCGAAGCGTTCACTGGAGATAGGCACCAGCACCCGTCCAGACCCCGCTAGGTACAACAGTGTTAGAAAATGGCTGGATGGATGTTTATTTGCGTTGTCCTTGACCAATATTTAAATAAGTTTGATGTTCTGAAACACTGAAGCGTGACAAACAAAAAACTGGAAATCAGGAAGGGGGCAAACACATTTTCACACCACTGTATATGAAGTGTTTGGGTTATAGAGAAGGTTTGGTTGTCAACAAGTTTTTTGTTTATTTTTCAGGTGTCATGCACGGACATTCTGCACACCAGCTTTATATTTGGCCTGTCGTACACTCATTACCCTGCATACCTAAACTTGATGCAGGTGACAGTAGGCTGAATACCTAAGCTCACTGACAGTGACGACGGGGGGAAAAAAAAAAAAGGTGTGAGGATTATATATGTTATCGGTTGATGTTATTAATGCAAAATCCAACAATTTGATTGAAATTGCATATTTACCTTTTATCACTGCCCCCAGTATGAGTTAGAGGGAGATTTTTTGTCACTGGTGGTTTTTATTTGACAGTAGCTACTAGAAAGGAAAGGGGGCGGAAAAGGAGAAAACATGTAGTAAATAACCCAGATGGGAGTCAAAGTGGGGACAGCTGCACCGACGGATGAC
The DNA here is from genome assembly GCA_903066825.1 of Alfaro cultratus. NCBI lineage: Eukaryota > Metazoa > Chordata > Actinopteri > Cyprinodontiformes > Poeciliidae > Alfaro > Alfaro cultratus. The sequence goes on from CAEFZX010017645.1 coordinate 14,875, forward strand.
AGCCTCTGTACACGGTGCAGCTGTTCTACCCACTTGGACACATGACTCCCTCAGCTGAAGTTTGAGTGCTATCAAAACAAAAGTACTTTCACACCAAGGTCTCTTCAGTCTTAAGCAGTCATCTTGTGATAAGTAAACAATTAAATACTGATACTGTTGCAGCGGATCGTGCCAGATTGAACTGAATGCCTGACAGATTTCGAGCTAAAATCAATTATTTTCAGCCTTTTTGACATCACCTATGTTGTTGCATAGAGTAGAAATAATCTTTGTTGTCCCTCAGTGGGGAAATTAAAGTGTAACAGCTGCAATTAAAGCATGTAGACTCACACATGTAGAAATGTGGAATATATCAAAACAGAATTAGCAATTATATACTTTATAATAAGGACAAAATTAAAAATAACTTACTTTGATCCAAAAGAATGTGAAACTGAATAGGATATGTAATTGTGCAGTGGTGTGTGTGTGTATTCGAAGATTTAATATAATGATAAGCAGGATAAATGACAAGATTTAAATGAGTTAGACAATAAGGGCTCTTGCAAAGGAATGCAAATATTTATAAAATTGAATATTGATAAAATCTTTCTTTGATGGTAAAACAATTATAGGCTCCTCCTAGATATTTAGGATGAAATAATATCTTAAGAATATTTCATGTTTTGTCTTAAATGAGGACTCAAGCACAGAGATGATAGCAGAGAATACTTGAATTAAAAAAAACAACAAATGACTAACAGGAGGTTGCAACCGTCTGGCACAGGATATGGAACGACGACCAGAGAACAGGAGTAATAATGGAGGAAAGTGATGGAGAATAACAGAGAAACCAAGAATAAACAATGCAGACCGGAGATCTTAAATTCTGTTTGAGAGCTGGAAGTAACAAATGAACCAGAAGACAAGAAATTAATATTAATCTAAAGAATCTAAAACATAATAATACACCAAAAAGTAAACAAATAGAGGAACAAATTAAGGCAGACATGAAACTTCTTCATATCATATTGGATTATCTCAGCATCATTACCGTCTAACTTATTTTTCTCTCCACGGTTTCTGCAAAGCGAATAATTACAGCTCATCATTTTAAGATTTACTTACTCACATCTGAACTTAGGTGTGTTCAAGATGAATCAAGATGATCCATCTGCCTGTAGCTCTCACAACAGAATGACTATATCTACAGAAACACATCCATCTGCAAAAGTTGTTAATGTTGTCATGTAATGCAACTTGTAGAGGATCTTTGCTTGTCTTTTTTTGATAGAGACTTGAACTTACAATCTCCTGTCTATCTTCATCACAATTAATGTAAACAGAAACATGGTGTGAAATACTGTGGATACATTTACCCTGTGAAACACGTAACTGCGTGGGAAAATAAACAACATAATAAACGAAGGGAGAGATTTTGAAATCAAATCATCCGAGTCATTGAGGAATTGTCGCAGCCTCACTTCATACCTCGTTTCAAAGGCTCATCTTAAATGTTTTGTGAAGCAACAAGAAGTCTGTAAGCATTGAAACGTCACTATATTTCTTAGATCTTTTGTTTTCTCTGTGCTTTTGTCTGTTGGTGTTTTCTATATTTATCTTCTGATGCATTGTTTCCTTGATTGAACCTTATTTATATATTTTTCATAAACCTACCTAGGACTAAATCCAGTACTCTTGTGGCTAAACATTATATTATTCTGAGTTTTCAATTCTCCTAAACCAAACAACTTAAACCTTGAAAAATTCATTTAAAGTGAGCTGATTCAAGCTCTGTGATAATGTGGTAACGAAGGGAATGAACTAATAAGATCACCACTGGAGAAACTATTACGAAACTCTCAAAGGATGTTGACGTGGTGTGATCCTGCTGCTCCCTGAGTGTGTTTTGGTCTCCTCATTTGTAACTGCACAATTAAAGGCTGTCATCAGCAGCATTCTCCACTCTGATGAAAATGTGTTGACATGTTGAGCTCAGACACACTCAGATTCCTCACCTCTGTCTCTCTGTTGGACTTGAAGCAAACTGTGAATTGTGTGTTTTATTTGCCTCGCGTTAGCTGATGGGTCCAACTTTTACTTCTTCTAACAGAAACAGTCATGTTGGGGAGACTGTGTGCATAGAAAAATTATTATATAAATAAATTACAATCTTGGATCTTGTGTTAAATGAGGTGTGATCTAAGACTTTGGGTGACTTTTAAATATATTCTTCAAAATGTAATGTTTTTTGACAGATATCAGTTGTTTGTTATTTTTTTAAAGTAATTTAGTGAACCAGTTGTGTACAGTTATACCAGAATAAGTATAAATGGTCATGATACACTGGAAATGTTTTGTTGCTCGGGTATTAATCACTTCCATCATTTCTAACATGTTTTAAAATTGAGAGTTTTACACATACAAAGAAACCAGCAACAATTTAAATACATTGTTATATTTAGAGTTCAAAAATAGGTGTTTGTGATTAATTTATGTTTGGATTTTTTAAAATAGTCATTGCTGTAACACGAAATGGGCAGAGCTTTGAGATAGGAAAAGAATTCAACAGATGGTAATGTGTTATCTGGCAAGAATATAAAATGTTTCCTGGTCACATAATTTGAACAAAAGACATGCTGAGTACAGTTGAAGGTTTTTATGCTGTGTTTGTGCTTTGTGAGAAGAGTTCATTTTGTTATGATAAATGAGGGTAGTCAATCAGCTTTATTTATACCAGATTTAGTAGAACAGGGTAACGACCAGGTTTCAGGTAAGAGGTATCTCTAGCCACTCGCTCTATTTTTGAATCTTGTTTCTCAGTTCTGTGGCAGCAGTAATTCCTAATACCAGAACAGGGAACGTCAACCTGCTCTCATGACGGCAGCTAACCTCAGTAACCTTCATTCCTGGGCTGGATTTTACACCAGATGACAGTTTTACCCAATATTTATCTTCTATTGCTGTTCTGTCATTGGTGAATAATGGTCCTTCACTCAAAAATACAGTAAAAATATTCTCAGCACTTTATTTTTTAATTTTATTTTACTGCACTCCGACAACAAACTATATGTATTGATATTTTATGTGACATAATAACACAAAGTATTTGATAATTAGGATTTGAATCCAAAAAGACACAAGGTTACAATAAAGTATGAAAACTCTGGCATGCATTTCTATTCTGTTTGAATCAATGCTTGGCAGACCCACCAGCCACTACGATGCCAGCTGCAAGTCTTTTGGGGTTTGTCTCTGCCAGCTTTCCACATCAAGACACTGAAAATGTTCCCATTCTGCTACGCAAGCTGACTAGATGTCATCTGTAAGAATTTATTTCCAAGTCTTACAACAGATTTTAAGTGGATTTAGGTCTGTACCTTGACTTCACAATTCTTGTACAACAATATGGTTTAATCTAAGATATTTCGTTATAACTCTGGCAGTATGTTTTGGGGCATTATCCTTCTGGAAAGTGAAGCCTCTCAGCATTTTTTTCTTTCTTCAGGATTGCCCTGTTCTCTGTTTGAGAAGTAAAGCTTCCCCACAGCATGATGCTGTTGTTTACATGTGTCACCATTGGATGGTAGTACAATGGCTTTCTTCCTACCACTCTTCCGATTTGGATCTCTCCTGCTCCTCCAGAGTTACCATAGTTTTCTGGCTGCTTCTTTTGTTAATGCTCTGCCAATTTTGGTGGATTACCATTTCTTGCAGTTATTTCATAATCTTTCAATTTTTGTGCTCTGTGGGATTTTCAAACCTTTGTATATGGCCTAAAAATGTCTTACATTTCTTCACAACTTCCTTCCCCATCTGTCATCTAGCATCATCATCTAGCAGGTTGTCATGATGTTTGCTCGTTAATTTTCTCCATCATTTGAGGCATTTATAGAACAATTGGGTTTATACTGACATGGAAATATAGATGAACAACTTCAGAAGGCAATTTATTGCACATAAACCCATTTTATAGTTTGTTTTAGATTTTCATTTGAATGTTTTCAAAACCCTCTATCCTTCTAGAGTTTCTAATTATTGTAACTCGCCTTTCACTTCTCTACATATTCTTATGCCAGAAGCGGTGTGTAACATGCTTGCTATGAAAGGCACATTTAATGTTTAACAATTGCCTGAAGCAGTTTTCACATTAACTAGTTTTTCTAGAGCTGGGTGCAGAAGATGTCAAATTTGATGCTTTTTCGTCTGTTCTATTTTTATTTCCTGTAATGTGTTCAAGCTCTAATGAGTTGGAGGCCACACGCCATTGATCACTGCCTTCGTCATACTGCCATCAACAAAATCCTCATCAGTGCCGGTGTTTTGGTTCATAGTCTCTCCTGTGGTTCAGTTCCCCTTTTTTCTTGTCTTCTTACCCATTACAACCAGTTTTCTCTCCCAGTTAAATGAAGTGCTGACAGCTGCTGGATTGTATTCTGCTTCCACCCTCCTAGTCATCCCATTAAAGGGAAGCCTGTGAGGAAGACTAATGTTGCTTACTTATAAATCTGCTCTCAGATGATTCACAGCATGCAGTGGTTCATAAGAGACTTGTCTCATTTAAAGAATGAATGTTGTCTTTTAGTACATTTGTCTCATGGATATGAGATCTAAAAAGACTAAAATCATAACAATCAAGTAACTATGTATATAAAAAAAAACTTAAAAGACATTTGACTTTGATTCCAAGACTGCTTCCATGCCACCCCCCACAAGATGCCGTCCTGGGCAGTTGCCCATGTCACCCATATCAGAAACCGCCTCTGCCTACTGGTGCTGATTGTGTTTGCTTGGGTCACCACAAGGTCACAATATTTGCAAGTAGTACACTTTTTCAAAGGTGAATTTTGGCAGCAAATTTCTGCAGTTGAATTATTGCAGGTGAAATTTGTGGTGCCAAATTTAAAGTAAAAATCTAATTTCATTTGTATAATTGCAAGATTAAAAAAAGGTCAGTGTTGTAAATTCAATGTTTAAAACACTCAGATTTGAATGAGATTGTATTTTGTCCATGGGAAAGGACTGGTAATTGTACAAATGCTGTTTTTCTTAAAAAGTGTTATTTCTTAATACAAGATTTTGTTCACAGTCGAACTAAATCTACTGAAATTAAAATATTGCTTTTGCTATCTTTGTCAAGTTTTCAGTTTCTACTACTGGCTTCAAATTTATTTCAAAGCTTTTTTTATATACATATTTGTACTTTCTGTGTAGCTGTCATCAATCTGCAGAGGACATTTCTGCTCTTCTTGTAAACCAAACGCTCCAAAAAATAATAAAAAAAAGAACCTACGTTATTATAAACCATTTAAAGTCGAACAAATTATTATTCATACACTCACGATAGATTGGCATCCTGCTCTGGATAATGTCTAACCCCAGATCATTTTCTGTATATTTGTTAAATAATGATTTCATTCTTCATGGGCTGCAGCTTTTAGTGTCTGTAATGGAAGTTTATGACATACAGGAAGAAGCTTTTTGAAACAGATGCATCTTTAATCTGTTTATGGTTGATTTTGGCTTTTGCATTAGATTTATTTGCAGCAACTTTACAGATAGAGGACTATAATGTTACACCAGAATCATCTTTAGCAACTTTTTTGTCTTTTTTAAATAATTCCTTATACTGGAGAAATATTCAAAAATGATTCCAGTATAATCATTTGCAGCCAGCACGCAGCAGCAGCAGCTCTCTGGCGTTGAAGCCTGTAATTAGTTAAAGATGCTTGCTGCTGTCTTCCTTTATATTGGCTTTTGTCGCTCAATGTTCCACAACAGGTGTTTACTCCCTCCACCTTCACACCCAACCTTCAGCTCTGATGCGTGACCAGCATGAAGCTGTCTGCCCTGACGCGTGACCACGTACGCTCAACAAACGAATATTGCGTGACACCAATTTATATGGCAGCTGACCGGTCACCAGTGAAACGCATGAATATTTACTTTCTAAAAACGTACTAGACGTTCTGCAAAATCATCAAACTTGTACATCCTGTTTGATTTGCGTTACTCTCTACGCAATGGAGAATTAGCTGAAATATGGGGACAACATCTACCTTATTTGTTTTATCATTTCAGTGTGGATTCTTTCTCTTTTTGTGCTGTCAGATCTAGGTTGGACAGAGGTTAGGTGAGGTGTGTTGATCTTGTCGCAGTTGTGTCCTTTCCTTCTGCTCTCACACTGCAGGGAAACTGGACACGCTTCCTTTATTGTCCTCCCGCAACCCAATAGATTGAGTCTTTTCTTTCCCTTTTTCTTCTTCTTTCTCCTCTTTGTTGACAGGTTGCTTTTGTTCGCCTTGTTTTCGAGGGAGAAATGTTGTGGAAAATACCTGAGTTCATTTTTCCGTCGTGCTCAGTGGTAGGATGGTGATCAGGTTGTCAACAGAGCAGAGGAGAGAGGAGAGATGTGCTCTCAGTTAGACGGTGGAGTGTTGCTGGTTTATTTAACGAAATCCACGGATCGAGCTGCCTCTCCTGCAGTTTGGGGATGTGACCTGTTGCAGATGTTTTTTAGACTTTAGGCGTCGGATGGATACAAATGGAGTGAAATGAAGCACCGCCGACAGGTTCATTTTAAACGGCGGATCACTAAATGAGGAGTTGACTTACTTTTCTTTTGTGTGTGTGACTTAAAATATTTTTTCTGGGGTTTGTTTGTTCAACTTTGAAGTTAATCAGCAATTATGTTTCCGCAAAATACTGAAATCAAACAAGATCTCTTCGACGCGCTGCTGGGACTGTGATCGTGGCACCGCGCCCTGCTTTGTGGAGGACTGTAGCCCAATAACCCGTTTCCTTCTCCTCTCCTCAACCCCGTCTTCCCGACAGAATGGCCCGCTTTGGAGACGACGTCCCGGGCTTGTTGAGCTCTGGGGATGGCGGATCGGAGCGCAACAGGAACCGCGATGGAGCGGCCGTGTCCACAGGTGGGATCTCCCCGGCGTTCAAGCAGACCAAAGCGCAGCGCGCCCGCACCATGGCCCTGTACAACCCCATCCCGGTTAGGGAGAACTGCTTCACCGTCAACAGGTCGCTCTTCATCTTCGGAGAGGACAACGTGGTCCGGAAGTATGCTAAGAAAATCACTGAGTGGCCATATCCTTTTTCTTTCGCTCTGTACGGATGATATCACACTAACCTTGTTTGTTCAAAGTGTCTAAATGGAAAATATGAAAGGTAGGTAAACTGTCACCAACACTCACTGTGCAACAAAGTCTGATTTTAAGAGTTTATAACTGCAGAGTTTCACCGGTATGAAAAATTAATGGGATTATTTACCTAATCTCATTCATCTAGACATGGATAAATGTCTAGATAAATGACATTTATCCATGTCATTTTCACCTGGAGCACTTGGTTTTGGATCAAGTGCTCCAAAACCAAACTGGAGCACTTGACCTAAAAATAAATAAGGTCCTTTTTCCCTTTGAAGCAGCTTTCACAACTTTCACAACAGTAAGGGTTATAATATGTTTGTTTTTTTGTTAGTTTTTTCCTTTTGACATTGAAGTTTTGACCTTGACAAATCTTCTAACCTAAAATGTATTCCAAAAACCACCGAACTCTTACTGGTTTTAAAGAAAAGCCCATCAAGCAGAAAGTTCTGGCTGCTTGGAAATGTTTGGTTCATTTTTGGCCTGTAGAATGAACATATGAAGTTTCAGCACCACGGATAGCACTTGTGGTACAGAGGTGTTTAATTTTGCTTAATTGTGTAAAATGTGTTTTATTAAAAAGATTGATCACTAAAAAGTACTTAGCTTCTTGTTTTGTAATGAAGTTGAATTATAGAAGATGGGAAACTGTTCCTGAGTAATGCAGGTGTCATTTGCTTTTGTTTTGATGCTGAAAAACTTGCCAATGCAAAGCAACACAAGAGCTTTGCTATTCATGGCTTTAAACCCTTTCTGTCAGCGTTACGTCATGAAGAGCTGCTGATTCTACCTATCAGCAGATGAACATAAGTAAACCAGAATCTTGATAATTGTACTAATTAAGCACAACTATGTGTTAATGATGAATTAATCAAATCATAATATGTGTTTATGTTTTCAGTTTATTTTGTGAGGTCAGCTCAGGGCTTCACAGGTGAAGTGAATAACACTGATCATCCTTTCATCATGGCACCTGTTAGTTGGATATATTTGGCAGCAAGTGAACATTTTGTTCCCAGCGTTGAGGTGCTAGAAGCAGGAAATGAGTGGCAAGGATCAGGATTTCAGTAGGTTTAACAAGGTTTACAGTAGTAGACATCCATCAGAAGTGGAAATGCAGCAGGGCTTTTGGTGCATGTGGGGAGCGAAGCCTGACCCATATGTGGCGATCCAAAAGACAAGTAGTTCAAACAGCTGAAGAAGTTTTATTGCTGATGTGATATCAGAATCATATTGCTATTCTAAGGGGTCATACTGCTGCAGACCAGATTGCCAATGCTTGGTCATAATGTTGTGCCTGTTCGGTGTAGAGTCCATTGCAATCCAAATAATTTTTGTATAGTTTAATTCAGCCCAGATTAAATGTTCACACACAATTCAAATATTTATGCATATTTGTTGTTGTTTTTATGAGGCTTGAAATGAAACCCATCCATTATGTTCCTGGTGTTGATAGAAACCAACTTGTTGCTTTACTTTAAAAACAGTTTTACTGTTTTTGTGCCGCCAGTTGCAGGGGATGTGGCACACACAAGTGTCGATTGGCGGCGTGTTTATGCCGCTGCTGCTGCTACTGCACAGCTCACCAGGTGTCCAGGCCAGGTGTGGCCTGTTCACAGACTATTGTTCTGCTCCATTCATCAGCTCCCTGACTGACTGACTGCTCCACTGCTGAGCTTATAAACGCATCTAATAGAAGGAGCTTTTTTTTGTTGACGACTTCTGCTCACTGCTTTTTTTTTGTTTTTGTTTTTCTGGCCTTAAATCTTGTCTGGGATCTGCGTTTGAATCACACCAGAGATTTTCCAATGCACCGCTGGTTTGTCTATTAACCAAGCTGCACTAGAATTGCACCTGCTAGTACATTTTATTTCCCCATCCAAATCAAAATCAAAGAGCTGTGGGTGCTGTTGTGATCAGAAGGAAAGCAGCCAGGCTGAATAACCTCCAGGTTAATTTGCTCTGTGTAGGGAGTGTCCTGTTACGTAGAATGAGCTCCACTGTATCTGATTAACAAGCATTAAAAGGAATTATATGCAATATTGTCTGATCGCCATGCCATATACTATTACGGCCAGTCATAACTCACCACATCATATTCTGTATCATATATTAAGATTTTGAGGAGAGTGGTGCTGAGCTCTTATCAAAAATCAGAAGAATAAACAACAGTAGATGCATACATGAGCTTATGCAATATATTTAAGCTTAACTAAACATGTAAACAAACTGATATCAACACAGTCTCTATAAGAAGCTCAGGGGCAAAACATAAGCCTTGAAAGATGCAAGAGCAAGACTAATATATTCAGCAGGGATTACAGGGAATACTTGACATTTAGGCAAATATGGTTAGTTGCTCCTTGTAGAGTGTTGGATGCTTACTGAAAACGCCACTGTGGTGTCTGTTTATCATGAATTGGAGCCAAGAGGAAAGGAGAGGGAAAGATGCAGCCTAAATCCATGCCAGACCAAACGTTTCATTCACGAGTGCATGGATAAAGTTACCAGTTAACATGTTTCATCAAATTTCTTCACATTAATCCACCCAAATTATAGTTTTGCAGTTTTTAGATGTTTTTTTTTTAATGGGATATTTTCATTTTCTCAACCTGGTGCAGCGACTTCCTGCCGTTTTGTTGTCATTGTTTTGTTGCCAGGCAAACAGAAGGCTTTTAGATTAACCACACTGACACAGATCCGCTCAGACGCTTACTTGCTTTGCACCATTGTCATGAATTTCACATTAAACTAAAACACTCATTTTCCAGGATGAAATGATTATACAGCTGCAAGGATTTAGTAAAACTAAATTTTTTGATGTACAAATCTGAATTTATTGTGGAGTTTTTCTAAGTCAAACTGGATCAAAATGATACATATAAACAATTATACACTCCTTTGATATTTGGTTAAATATCCCATACAAGTTGTATCTCAGCCACATGCTTCATGTAGCCATCAACAAAATTCTGGCATAATTTTGATTGAATATTTGCATCCCTTCTTTCTTCATTTTAATCAGTTGGGGGGTTTTTTGGCATGAAGAGATCAGACCAAGGCTGTCTGATCTCTCCACAAGAACAGCAAGTTTGTTAAGAACAAATGCTGTCAAACAGGTGGGTGGTATCGTCCTGCTGTGGGTCTTCGTAGATGTCAGAAGTCCCTATTTATCAGGGTATCCAATAGACATTTGTCTCAAGTGAGAGTCGTGCAAATCAAAAACATACACTAGTAGTGAACTGGCTAGTGGTAGAGTGGTTATCACACACTCTCTTATAATCTCTTATCTCTGCAGGACATCTGGTAAAGGTCAGCCTTGTGTTTGCAGCACAACTTGCAGCTGTCACTTCACAGCAAGAGCCTCTTTTCTTCTCTGAGTGCTCAATTAACAGAGGATCAATTCAACAAACATCCAGAGGCTCCTGTGATTGGCAGAGTGGTGTGATTGAGCTTATACAATCACATGACACCTATCTGAATTTGTTTGAGTGCACCTTGTCACTGACAACATCAGTGGTGGCTCACCGGAGCAAAGCGTGGTTACATTTGTGCATGCCTGAGTCTGACTCAAGCTTGGCTGCCTGAGGGCGTAGCTGATGGAGGCTGATGGAGGCCTGGCAGGAAGAGCCAGGGCTTAATGAAGCACTCAGGCTCAGGTTAGACTTGTAGGCCTGCTGAGGACTGGCAGCTGCTCCTCTTGTCTGATCCCCACTGGGATCCCCTGCAGTGGGAAGTTTCCCATTGAGAAGGTGTACCTCTAAATAATTCATTGTTGGATTTAATAGTTTGTTTCATCATTAGTGAAAGCAGATAAGGAGATATGGAGGTTTAAGTTTAAAACAGTGCAACAGGGTAACAATTGAAGACACTGGTCTTCAATTCTATTTTCAGGATGTTGTTCTCTTGTTAAGCTTCACTGAGGATTAAAATTACACAGGTTAATATTGCAATAAAAATTCCATTAAGGTTGTAAAGTCTATACATATTCCTCTAGAGTCTGCTTGGAGTTGAGATGGATCATTAATTTTCCTCTAACTAAATTGCATCCATGCATGAAAAATAAAATGGGGCAATTAAGATGGAAATGACCCTGATGGACTCTGTTACTTGTATCCTAAACTAATTTCTCTGTGAATGTCAAAATGATGATTTATTTTTTTTCTTATTCTTCACTGATTTCACTGATTCAAAACAGTATAAAAGGTTCAAACTTGAGAAACTAAATAAGTTTCCATAATCATCCCATGACTAAGCTCTTAAAGTCAGGCTTAAATCTGGGTTTTTGCTCATGGATTTTATATTTGTGTTTTGCTTTAAGAATGACTCGGGTTTGGGTTAGATTTTATGTTTGTTTGGATGCTTTTAGTTCCTGCATAACATGTTCTGTTTTGAGAATAATTGCCACACAAGATTTAAAAAAAATAATTTAACACTTAAATATCTGACAATATGAACTTGATATTAGAAAATCGATTGATGTATAGTAGATGGTTAACTTATGGCTGCTTTCTTTCATATTGGTAGAGATGAAGATGTAGAGAAGGATGAAGAGAATGAGACAGATATGAAAAACAGGCAACAACAAGACATCTGTTGTTGCAGCAGCAGTAGTTACACCACAGCACTTTGCCAGAAAGTGGCATACATTGTTTTATATTTATTGCAGTTTTTTTTTTTTTTTTTTTTGGTTGTGAGAGTGCTACGTTGGCAAACAGCCAGCCTGTCACACTGCTAAGAGTCCTTCGTGATAAAACAGTACAGTATACAGTGTTTAAGTCTTGGTTTCTGCTCATGTATCTTGTTCCTTATCCATTAATCATCAAAATCTCCCGTTCATTGTCTTAAGCTCCCTGTTGTTACCATCGTTCCTATGAGCTGCGGCCTTTAAACCAGTTCACCTAACCAGTGCTTATTTGATCCAAACTCCGGTGAACATTGCTGAACTATTAACACAAATAAAAGGCTTCTGCAACTTTTTAACTGGACTAGTGCATTTATGACTGGTTGTCTGCTGGGGGCATTAGCATGTAATTTTCTCTAAATTCTCAGATTTCAAAACATACAGTTCAAATAAATTGCGTCTTCCTTGTGGAGAATAATGATAAAGTATAATCTTCCTTAAAATTGATGGAGGCCAGAAAGCAACTGCAAAGGGAGCAAAGACTGTCCCACAACCAGCATAAGCAGCTCAAATGCTGACCTGATTGTGTTGTGGAATGATTTTTAACAAGCTCTACATGCAAGAAAGTAAATGTTCCTTCCTTTGATAGAAATATTTTAAACTACTTTAAATAATTAACTGATCTCACTACTTTGTGATAACCAGGATGTAGACACAGCTTTATTACTGCTCTCTGTCGAGTCTGACATTTTTTAAATGTTATATTTATATTTATTCCACAATATTTCTAAGTGTTTAACCATTTCAATTCAAATTTAAGCTTTGCTCTTTTTTTTTTTTAGAACAATTTCCCTAGGAATTCAGATTACAAGGCTTTTCTTCTGTATATATTTATTCAGTGCTGGCTTCAGCTCATACTCCAGACACATGGCTCAGATCATTTACAGATTTCCAATAAGCCAGGCTCAGATGCCTTTGCTTCATTTTGATTTTCACCTCGGCGTAACAACAATAATCACTGGGGTTTGGATCCAATCTGTGTTTGAGCATTTTCACAGATGCACGGGGCATCACACTCTGGTCTCTGCGTCTATTTTTACACGCATGTTTGAGGAGTCGAGGCAGAGCGCCAGCTTCACTGTGGCTCAGAAAGCTCACGAGACGCCTCGCTCCTAAAGCTGGTAGACGAATCACGACAAATATTGCACGTCAGCTGACACCCAGACCAGCAAGAAAGGCTGATGAGACACTTGTTAAGTTTGTAACTGGGAGTTTTTTTTCAAGGATTAGTGAGAATGAAAAAAGTAGAGAAGAGAAATGAGAGCATCAGCTGCATTTCTATCTGATGTCACAAGTAAGTTACCTCTGTTGTAAAGGAAATTGTAAATGTTTTACTACGATAAAACATTAAGTGGATAATAATTAGGTTAAATGACTTATCTGCTTTCTATGTAAAGAACCAACAAAGTATTTTCAGTAATAAATACTTAAATTATCCTCAGCCTAACAGGGCTTTTTAGGAAACACTTTTCAGATGGACAAGCAGTGAAATTGTTGAGGGTGAAGCTGGAAACTTCCCATAGTTACTGAAAATGCAGGAAAGACAGGAAGCAAGTCAGATAGGAGCACTAAGAATAGCCAACCAAAAATAAGTCAGACATTTCCCCTCAGGAGCTGCTGAAAAGGCAAAGAAAAACCACAAAACCATAACGTGTAGAATTTCTCAATAAAGATTGAAAAATGTTTAAGTTATGCCATCATTTTGTTTGATGAGAGTAAGACATGCATATAGTAATTAGGATGACAACATCTGCAGATTTGATCCAAAATATAAATATATAAATAAACTTTAAGTGATTTCCACCACATGTAATGAGCAATTCCTGGAATTTTATGCACAAAAACAAATGATTACAATACATTTTACTTCTCATGTCCAGAGCATAATGATAAAGTTTTCTTGCAAACTGAGTGGAAAGTGGAGCAGCACCCATCACATTTCCTGTAGAGGTGGGCGTTATAACATCATTAGATCATGAATGTTTAGAACAGACTGACGATTCTTGTTCAGACATATCAGTTCAGTTTGTCTTTGAGCTTCATGAACTACTTTTTGTGTGTTAATACTGTAGTAGTTACTTGTTTCAATACTTTTCTATGGCAGTAGAATAGCATTTAGCTTGTATGTGTAAATATTCAACAAAAAGCTGAAGTATCATGACATCCTGTGGTATGGAGGTGTAGTGGTATGGAAATGGTCAAAAACACAGTAAGCTCTTTCTTGTAGATGGGCATGTTCCTGATGAGACAAAGCCTGTTTTTAAGTTATAAAAATTAGCAGGAAAGCAGCACTGTTGGTATTTTTGTGCAGATCTAAGCACGTCCCAGCCTTAAAGTTCAAGCCTTTGCCTGATCAGCCCAGTCAGCTGACTTCCTCCCCCCAAAATTGGTTATAACTCTTGTCCTCTTTGACAAGTTGTCTACTTATTCTTTATTTCCTTCACAATAATAATAAAAAAACCCACTTCTGCACTGCACATTTGGATTAAGCCAAAAATAACAACAATAAATTAAAAATAAAGGGTGTAATTGGAATCCTTTAATTGTTCTACCTTGGAAAGAATAATTAGTGTTTTCAGTCATGGTCAGTAGTGATTTTGTCATTTATTTCTCACCAATTCTTTGCTGATATTTAGTGTGATGCATGGTGTCAAAGTCTAGCTTCAGTGTGTCAGCACATGAGATATGACCACAGGCACATTTGAGCTGCCCAGTAACAGTCTGACTTTCAGTGGCTGGAAGAGGATGCTGTTGCTTGGATACCCTCCTCCCTTGTCTTTCCATCTTCATTTCTTCACTTTCCTCTCCCCTTTCTTATTTTGTTGCATTGGAGTGAATAACAAATTTAAAAGGCTTCTTAAAATGAACATCTGTAGCAAAAGAATCAAAAATACCTTTCATGTGAGAATTTCGACAGCAGCAGGTCACTGGGACTCTTTTCACACTTATTTTCTTGTTTCTGTTGTTTACTGTTGTTTTGTCCTCCCAGCAGCCAATCTGAAGTGCAACCCTGTTTTTTCTCTTGGCCCCTATAGGCTTGTAGGAGTATTTTGTTTGCTCTTTTTATTTAACTTCTCATCACTCATTTGTTCCTGAGTGACCCTGCTGGATAAAACTGCCAACACAACATCGATCTGTCCAGCTCCACTCGCCTCCTCCTCACCGGGCTGTTTCACAAGCATCTTACTGTCTGTATAACATAATCTTCTCCTTCAGTGGTCAGCTTATTTCTCTTGTTTATCACTTCCTCTTGGTGCATTCTTCTCTCTGCTCTGTTCTTTCTTTCTTTAAGCTGCCTTGTGTGCATAACCAGGTGAGAGGAAAATACCCACACAAAGTATTAGATAAAGGTCAGCCAGATTTTAACCAACAACCCGCACAACTCTCATAATAGATGCAATGTGCCGTTTATAGTAGGACTGACCCTGTTTATACAATCATTTCTCAGGGCCTCTCTCTCATCCCTCTCTAATAACTACTTTTTTTTTTGTCTATTTCTGCATCTTTTTGCGCTACAGCTTATCTCAGATAAGACACAGGCTGTCTATTTTTGCCTCCTCTAAGACCCAAAACTTACAAATCAGCAGGTTGATTATGTTTGATTACTTCTGTTGGTTTTATATTACAAAATTACCTTTTTGTTAATTGAGTGTAAACTACAGGTGAAGAAGGGAGCAGTGTTTGCACTGATAGGCTCTATATCATTGGTGTCAAACTCCAACTTTTAGATGTGTTTGCAGAAATTTATTGGTGTTAATTCAGCCGTTAGATTCAGCTCAGTTAGACCAGGGGTAAGTCAAAAGTTATCAGCTCTCTTGGACTGTAGTTTAAAATCCCTCGTCTTTTAGATAAGGATTGGCAACTTAAAAAAATAATCACCTCTATTTCTACTGTTTTTCAGTCTGTGTGTTACTTTACTATAATTGAATTTTGTCATCGTCCACAACGCTGCGCTCCTTAACTTCAGTCTTTCACTCCTTTCGAGTACATGATCCTCGCTACCATCATTGCCAACTGCATTGTCTTAGCTCTGGAGCAGCACCTCCCTGGTGAGGACAAAACCCCCATGTCCAAGAGACTGGTGAGACACTCAGACATGAAAACTAAAACACAGACAGAAATCAAGTGTGCTGCTTTTACGTTTGAGTTCTTTATGCTTGTCTGACTTTGTTTCACACCAACAGGAGAAGACAGAGCCTTACTTCATAGGGATGTTCTGTTTTGAGGCTGGGATAAAGATCATCGCTCTGGGCTTTGTGTTTCATAAAGGGTCCTACCTCAGGAACGGCTGGAACGTCATGGATTTTATTGTAGTCCTCAGTGGGTGAGTCCATTATCATGCTTGTACAAATGTGTGGTCTTACTTGAACTCCGTTTGCGTTAATTCATCTATTCCCTCAGGTTCCCCGCTGTCTCTTTGTCACAGCTGTACCACATTTCTTCTGATTAGTTAGTTTGTCAATTTCCACACCTGCCTCTGTATTTAAGCTGCTGGGTTTTCTGTGTTCATTGTTAGATTATTCTGCCCTGTTGCCTGTTTCTTGTTCCAGTCTTCATGTCCTGTTTAAGTTATGCAGAACTCAAGGTTTTATTTTAATAATTTATTTTTTATTAAGAGCTGCAAAATACCCTTTTAAAGACAGTTGTGATCAGTTATGGTTTCATTCTCTCTTAGCAGAGTACGGCAGTCCAGATACAAGTGCTTACCTTTAACAGGCTGTTCTCTTACAGGACATTTTACATCTCTTACTTTGTTAGGAGCGCTATGTGTGTCGCCAGTGGAGCAGAAAGTGGAAATGTGTTTGATTGCAAAAGGACTCGCTTGATGAGAGAACAAATCAACCTTGACACATGTCTCTCTTTCTCTCTCCGTTTTTCACATACACACTGCCGTATGCGTGCACAGATGAAATATTAATCAGTTCACGGCTCATAAGTACAACAGGAGGCAGAAAGGGTTCTTAGTGATTTCTACATGATTTTGGCTCTTTAATTATTGATGAGTCGAGCTAGGCCTTCTTAATGATGCTCTGCTCACTGCTGGGTAGAGAAGGGATATTAGGTGTTTAGAAAAATGACCCTGATGGTTCACGGTTCCTGTAGATCAGTTGATGCTGATGTCACACATGCTGATGAGGACAGTCAACCCCAGACTAAATTAGCAGCCTAATTAAAATACAGGTGCTTGCTAAAGCATTTCTAATATCACCTGCCTGAATGAGAACCAGGAAGAGAAAGGGAAACAACTTTTTCATTCCTTATTTATTTTCATTTGAGGACTGGGGATGGGGTTGTATTTTGTGGTTCCTTGAAAGATCATCCAGTGGTCACTTTTCACTTTCCCCAATTTCTCTTTATTTGTTAATTGAAGTCGCAATGAAAGACATGATCTCAAAAACAATGAGCTCCCAAATGTCTGTTTCACTCTCATCTGTTCATGATATGAATTTTAACAACCAATTTTGAATTAGGCAGTAGACGTGCTTGATCTGAATAACACAGCCTTCCAGGTTTCTTCTTAATAATATTCAGCATGATGAAGTGAGCTCCAGATAGATTGCTCTCTAAATTATCATATTTGCCTCAGTAAGGATAGATGAATGCAGACGGTCCATGTCTTTCTTTCTCCCACGCTTAGTTCATTCAACATTGACGCACATGGAAACATTACCTCACCTATGGGCCATCATTCAAGGTTTGTAATTTTATTAGAGTGACTTGTTAGATTAGATGAGAAGTGTTGATAGTATAGTATATAATACGTAATCGGAGCTGTTGATCACTTAGTAATGGGGAAACCTTGACCAGCCTCCCACACATCAAATGAACTGCTCTCATCGTGGAAGAACTTCACTTTATTATTATTTTTCTTGATTATAAAACAATGCAATCAAGTTTAAAAAACAGTCTTGGTCCTAATGCTGAAATCTCTTTTTCATTATTATTATTATTATTATTATAGATTCAATTTTCCAATATTCAGTTTTACATTTTACAAAATAAATTTCGGATTTAGATTTTTAGAGAAAAGTTTTAAAAAAAGTGCATGACGTATATTTCTGCTGAGATCATCTGGGAATTATTGCAGCTATGAGACAATAGTTACTGTGAGCTGAATTAGAAAAAGTTGTTTCCGCAAGCAGTTCCTATGTTTAAATGTTGCTCTTTTAGTTTGTTTTCCACATAGACATGTAGATCCTCCCAATGCCTCTATGCATCCAAAAATATTGATCTTAGATTAATTAGCCTCTGTACATTTCCATAAGTTGTGTTTGTTTGAGAAAGTATAATTGTCTTGTTTCTTTATTTTTCATGAAAAAATCCACTTGTCCAGACTGTACCACCTTGACACTTGGAAAAAATGCAGCAATAAAAATTACAAAATATAAAATTTAGACATATTTTGTGGATTTTTATAGGTAAAAAATGTAACCTGTTAGTGTCAGTGTTTTTGTGTAGCCACAATTCGTAATAACTTAACCAAATAACCTAGTGAATTCAGGTTACTCTCCTCACTTGTTTTTTCCCCCCCCCTCCTGTCGTGTTGCAAATAATTACAAAACTCACTCAGAAGTGCCACTTTAAAATTCATTGGCCTTTCTGTTTATTAAAATCTAATGCAATACAACAACGCTCCAGGTGCTCATCTGGAAATCCTTTAAAGCCTTTTATTCACACAAGTGGGAAGCCTAATTTAACAGTTGTGTTGAAATCTTTGCCTGTGGAGGCTGGCTTTACTCAACTGTTAGCTCAGATTACAAAAGCCTGCAAACCTTTCCTCGGTGAATATCCCTATCTCACTCCACATCATGAGCGAACGTGTATAATTATGGGAAGCGTTTGCTTACTGTGTCAACGCTGGAGGCCGTGATTACCTCAGCAAGCTTCCTCAGTGTTTCAAGATGGCCTGAGAGAGTGAGTGGGAGGGAGATGTGAAAAACCAGATGGCACTTCCTCAAATGCTGTTTTTGTGTAGTTGAGGACCGTAGAGGGATGACGGGTTTTCTCAGGTCACCGGCCTGTTACCCCTGCTAAAGAGTCAAGCTGTGAGGCGGAGCCAGAAAAGAGAATCAAACAGGTGATGAAGCAGAGCAGGAGAGAAACTGGCTCAAGAGCAGTGAGGTATGACGGCAATTGTTGTGGAAAAAAAACCCAAAAAGAAAGGATGTAGTAGGAGGAAATGAGAAGGATGCCTCAGTGCGTAATCGTATGTCTTAATTGGCACCCTGGCAGTTTCACTCGCTGGCAAGCCCTCCATTAGACTGGCAACATTAGACGCAGGGCAACGCCCACTGAGGCTTTGTGTCACCATAAAGTGCCAGACACTCGGGCAAAGATTTGGTGCAAAGGGAGTTGATGAGATCAACGAGTTTCTGCTGTTTGCTGTGGATGTTGACAACATTTTAATGAGGGAAAATGAGACATCCTTCATAGTAGTTAGCATTATTTATGTTATTTGACATGTTGGAGACATAATGACTATATTCCTGGCTCATCTTGTACCTGAAGTATTTTCTTGTATGTTTTATTTCTTTGATGATTTAATTATTTGTAATTGTAGTTTCAGAATGAATGAGTTAGGTTTAGATAAGTTTTTATTTCCTGTCTCTGCAGAATAAAAGCCTCTCCACAGCATGATGCTGCCACTGCTGTTATTCTCAATAGGGATCGATTAGATATCCAAAACATGTGACATTTTGCATAAGCTACAAGATCTCATCTAACCAGAGCATCTTCTCCCACATATTTGCGTCTTCCTCAATATGAATAATTTTGACTTTATTTCAGTGCTTTTCTTCTTGACACTCTTCTATAAACACAAGATTTGTAGAGTGCAAATCTACAAATCTCATCTCTTCATTTTATTTATTTCAGATTTATTTGCGCAGAGATAAGACATAGAAGAATGTTACATTTAAGAAGAGATGTTGCCCTGTCAATAGGATCTCTGGCTTTTAGAAATTGATCTTTACAACTTAAAGAAACTTATTTAAAACAGTAAAATAACATTCCAGTCACATGTTAGGTTTGTTCTTTGAAATTGTTAGTTCGGATTTATGTCCCATTAAGTAACAGAGACAAGAAGGCTTTACTTTAAGAGCTTTTAGATGTTTTATAATAGTCAAAACTCATTCTGCTTTGTGATGAGATCAGTGCTGCTGTCATCAGGCTTTATTCTGTACTTTCAGTTTGATATTGCAGACCGGAAGCCAAAGTCAACACAAGGAGCTTTATATCAATCACAGCATCTGCAGCACTAGTCAACAGGACATAATAACATTATATCAGAGCCATAATATAGTTTTCTTTCAGTGTTTCTTGCAGTAATCAAATTATTTCTTATAATTGTCCATATTTTCCCTGCTTTCTGTGGTTCTTAATTGTCTTTCTATGTTTTCATTAAACCAAAGGATCCGCTGCCCACTAATATATTGTGATCATAAAGCAAGGAAAAGTCTGCAACTGAAGAATATATGTTATTGTAAAATTAGGCAAATTACACAACACAAATATAGCAGCAAGCTATGAGGTTTTGCACTACACAGGTAAAGATAATAGTATATAATCACATATTTTTAAGGCTGCATATTTTCTTGCTGCCACTTTAAACTCAGTTTAAACTTTTACATCAGGGGTGTCAAACTAATTTTTGTTTTGGGCCTAGAGCCGGTTGTGCCAGAATGTATTGGTAAAACCTTTTTACAAACTATTAAAATATCATTGAATTCTTAAAATTAAATAATAATATTGAACATCTTTTCAGTCCCTGCAGGATTTCGTCATTATTTTTGTGGGGGGGGGGGGTTTGCAATAAAAATCAAAGTGTTTGTGGCACTAATTTGGAAATATTTGCTATTTATCACAATAACTGTGACTTTCCTGTTACTGGCTATATGGATCATTTACTACAATCTGACATCAGTTAAGGTTGAAGTGGCTCTTGAGTACAACTAAGAGTTTTTGACAAAAATCTCCAATAAATTCCCAATTATGGATTAGCTCAAAAAAGGGTGGAGATTTGTTGATTTTGTGTGAACTTCTACTATAATTCTCAACAAACTGGAGGGACTGATTGATATAATTTGGCAGTAAACAGATAAAATTGATAACAAATTATTTATGCACACTTAGTGTTTAGTCTAATCTAGAGGGCCACATAAAAAGCTATCACGGGCTGGATTTGGCCCACGGGCCTTGAGTTTGACATATGATTTACATTATTTTCCATCCTTTCTCTTCAGAGTGATTACATCTTTTGATATGTCGGTCCTGACTCCAAAAACTAAACTTGAAGATGCTGTATTTGGTGTTTTGTATGTGTTCTTCTGAGTCACATGAACAAACCAAATGTGCTACCACTCTCTTATAGCCAGCTACACCTTATGTCTGTTTGGCATTCATGCACCTGTTAGTAGTAACCAAATCAGCCTCTCTCTCACACACACATGCACACACAGACATTCAGACAGATGCACCCTCTCCGGTCTTTTTTCCCATCTGCTGTCTGATGGATTGATGAGATCAGACACAGCAGGAGTGGATATGTCCCTTCGAGCTGCTGCTGTGGTGACTGAGGACCCAGCCTCAGGTCAGGCTGTCACAGGCTCCAGTTCTCCTGCTTCTCTGGTTAACGTCTCTACAATTAGTTTGGATCAGGAAAGATTTGTTTTTTTCTGATAATTTGCCAGGGGAAAATGTACCTGCAGCTTGTGTGCTGTGTTTATCTAAATCAACAAATAGAAGAATAGTTCAAGGGCTGCTGTTTTCTGTCATATATCTTTATCACAAGTTAAGCAAAGTTGAATGTAGGCTATGCATTTCAAAACTATACATTTCTCTTCAACATGTCCACATTAATAAAAAAAAAAATAAACATCAAGGTAATTAATTAGGATTTTATGTCAGCGCAGTAAAAGCAGTCCATAATGGAAGTGGAAAGAAAACTATAGACAGTTTCTAAAATCTTTTACAAATAGCCTCTGATACCACTAGATACAATCTAGTGTAGCAGACTGACTTTAAAGGTAAGTAGATCAGCATGTAACCTAATCTCAGTATAAATCCAGCTGTGCTGTGAAAGTTTCATGCTTTGTGGATTCTTTTCTTACGTCGCTACAAGGAAGCTGGTCAGACTTGATGAGAAGTTGAAAGAACTAAAAAATTGTCAAACCTGGAAGAAAACCCTTCTGAGGGTTTGAGAGGAAGACTAAAACTGCATTTGAGTTACACGAGAAATGCTTAGATCAAAACATTTTAATGCTAAAGTGGTCTAGTTAAAGTCTAGATAGAACTACAATGAACAATCCGGAGCAAGGTCGGGAGATTTAATACATATGTCCAGCACATGTTTCATTTTCATTTCTAATTTATGTTTTAATTTGGAAAATGTGTGTCATTCCACTTAAGCATGCATACACTGAAAAGGGAAAATAGTTGGAACCAACTTAATTAAATTGCTTCAATTGGTAACAAGTAATTCAATTAAGCTTATTTAACTTGGCAAATTTAAGTCAGTTTTACTCAAATCATTTAGTTTACTTCAAATAAAGAAGTAAACTAATAAAGGATCTTTCTTTTAAAGGTTTTTTTTATTTTTTGCTCAGGCAGCTTGAAGCTTGTGTCATGACGTCAGACAAACGCATCATTGAACTTAATTGTTTCAAGTAAAGTCAAAGTAAAAAGTTCTTTTAAGTAAAAAATTAAACTTTTAAGTTAATTCAACACAAAAAAGTAAGTTGTCATCACTAAACCAAAATAAACAAGTGAGATTAATGTAAATAAGTCCATAACTTGAACTAAAATGCTCTTTTTAGAGTGTTCTTTTTTAGAGGTACTACTATATTTTAGGGGTTTATATGACCACCATTCGTAAAAAGCATGTTCAAATGTAATTAGTCCGACTGAGATCTTCTGGTTAAATGGTGCATTTTAACTGTGATCGTAAATCTAAACACTGAAAAATTATCATACTGATGAAAATCCACTCATCTGCGTCCCTGAATCTCCGCTTCTCCCCTCGTCTGTCTCTCCCCACTTGTAGCCGTTGTAAAAAGACATCCTGTGATACAAAGAGTGTTTAGAGGGCCTTTTATGCAGGCTGATTAGAAAGATGAGGTGATATGCCGAGATCAAAGTGGCCCTACTGCTTGCTGGGACTCTTGTCGTTAAATTCTTTTTTACTAGCAAAAGTAACCAACTCTGAGGGAAGATGATGGATATTTCTCCATTATGACTTTTCAATTTGTCTGCAAATTCAGCCTGAGATGAACAGGGCCTTTGTGGGAATTGAATTAATGCCTGGAGTTTATTAGTATTCAGTCTGAATCGTCTGAGGTGAAACATGTAATGAGCAAAATTCAACACAATATTCTCTAGAACCCATTTATTGTTGATGCGTTTCAGCCGCAGCTCAATGAAATAACAGAGTTTAGAGACGGAGTCGAAGCAGGTTGTCTGTACACTCTTCACACCATAAATGAGTGATGAAGACCTTGTTAAGTTCCTATAGCAACTGATATATAATGTGTGACATTGTAATTTCTGACGCAATGTCAGTGACTTAACATAGGCAATAAATTATGTTTACAGTAAATTGCTGATCAAAAGTAAAATTTTAAGATGAATGCATCCATAAATAGGTCAGTTTTATGGCTATGTCAATAATTCATAAGTTTTTCTCATACAATTTCATGTTTATGTTAGGAGCCTGAACTGTATTTGAAGTTCTTTTAGTTTCTTTGTTAGATCAGTCTTGTTTGTATTTTACTTTAGTTGAACCCTTTCTTAGTGATTGTAGTTTGTTTATTTCTTGTGGCTAGATTTTTTTTTTACTCTCGTTTAATTATGTTTTTTAGGTCTAGAAACTCTTTAGTGTTACATTTATTTCCTAGTCCCCTGTGTACACTCCCTCACTCTCTGTTCCTGTTTCTCTCGCCTCATCCTGCCTTCTGCTTTCTCCCTTCACACCTGCAACGCGTTTCTTATCAGCCATCTGTTCTTTGTTCAGTTTCAACCTCCCCAGTATATATTCAACTCATTCTCAGTCACTCCTTGCTGGTTCCTCCAATCTAATCCTATTATCTCCCTGTTGATTCCCTGCTGTTTTTGCTACTGGATTCCTGTTTTTGTTCTGCTCTGGCTCCCTGTGTTCCCTGTGTTTTTATGTAAAAAATTGTTTTCTTAATTTTTGTTATTAAACACTTAATATCATCCACGCTTCCAGCTCCAGTCTGCATTTTGATCCTTTCAGAAGAAACTCATGACAGATTGTTGATGTAGAACCAACAGAAGTGGGAGAATATTGTTTTAAAAATATATATTCAGATCTTGTTCAATTAAAAACACAGAATATTTTCCTAATACCTTCTTTAAACCTCTCTTAAAATGCATGTCTGAACATATTCCACCCTTTCTCTGTAAAATGGCTTCTTCAGTATTGATGTGAACTTGCTCATTTCCAGCAAGAAGCTTCTAATTTAATCCGCAATCTTTTTCATATTTCAAATTGAGTGACCTCGAAGACTAAATGTGCAATTGTGTCAATTAGATTCCAGTTAAGGTCTCCATGTTGGTGCAGCTAACTCTGTTGCCGTGCAGCTAAAGGAGGTTATTTGTGCATTGTGTTTGTATGTTTTCCACATGTTGAGTGTGCTCCTCTCTCTCTACAAACATACATGTCAAGTTCACTGGTCTCTCTAAAGTATTCTGAGCTGTAAATCTTTGGATTGCTTGTGTCTGTTTGCCTCTGCGTGGACCCATGACGGACTGTAAACCCCCTTTATTCCACTGAGTGATACCGAAGAGTTTTTTTTTTTTTACATATAGTTGCATTTTTTTGGAAGTAGCAGCAGTTTTATTATTCGAGCTATTCAGCAAAAGTCACTTTAAAGAAACAAATAAGGCTCTTGACTGAAAAAATTACCATAACAGCCTAAGTCTCATGTCCCTTTTTGCATCTGTTTAAATTAAAAGATGCTAGAGTGTTTTTGGGAGTGTATATTGTATGAATAAGTAGTTGAGTCGAAGCATAGGAGAGAGATGCTCTGAAGGTTGCAAGTAGTTTGAAATAGTTTCAGTGTTCTGCTCTTTAAAGTCAAGGTCAAAAGCAGAAAATGTTGGAAAACCTAAAGCAAACAACAGATTTTATAGTATTATCATGTTTCAAGGTAACTTTTGTAAAATTACTAAGGCTTTCTGCTTTGAATGGTAAGCCTGTTAGGATGAGCCATTTTTATATCTGCTTTCATTTGAGATTTCTGATTTAATGTTTATTATCAGGTTTTATAAATTCAGTATTGTTGACCTTTGTGTTTAATCTGGCAATTTTTTTTCTTTCTAATTTTGATGTTTTATACCTCAGGCCCATTGCATCTCCATCTTTATCAAGGCTCTGTACTAGAAAGCAAATTAAAAAACATACTTAATAATAATTTTATGCCAATATTTTTCAGGATTTATTGTGAAAATTATAAAGAAGATGATTTAAGAAGTTAAAAACTGCTACTGGTAACAGATAATAGAAAACTCCATAATGTACCCATTGTGCAAAAGCAAGCTCAGTACACTGGTTACATTGCGTTGTACATTTGTTCTGCTAAAGCACACAATAAGTGCAGTCACCAGCAGTTTCACGTATTTTGATGTTTATTGATTCTAAGTACAGACAATAAAAATATATATATATGTTTACATTTGGAAGTATCATTGCTTATTGTTTTGATAAATCAGAGCTGTTCTCATAACACAAACAGGTGGCTCTGACACTCGGCTGATAACCAGTTTGTGGAAAACATGCTCACATCTATGCCTGTTGTTTTAATGAACAGCATGATCTGATTGCATGCAACACACTGAATATCAATGTAGACTTGTGTGCACAAACGGAGAGCAGGAGAGAATAAACGATGGATC
Source organism: Alfaro cultratus (assembly GCA_903066825.1). NCBI lineage: Eukaryota > Metazoa > Chordata > Actinopteri > Cyprinodontiformes > Poeciliidae > Alfaro > Alfaro cultratus. The sequence goes on from CAEFZX010017645.1 coordinate 40,609, forward strand.
AGGGGGAGTTAAAAAAGGACAGAGTACACTGTGGGAGGCAGAGAAGCTTATATTAAGTAAATCGACCAGAGCAGTGCTGTAGGAGGTTCCTCCACACAATTCCTTATTCTGTCAAGACAATCAGCAACACACACACACACACACACACACACACACACACACACACAACATATACTGGGATGCTTGCACTCTTATTGCTTGACTCAACAATAAATATGTTCTCTAAAAATATTTAAACCTGCAACAGAACAACAAACATGGAATCCACTGCCTAAATGACAATATGAACTGAGTCTCTTTTCAGGCAGAAGTCCTGATGGACAGATGTTCTTAGAATTGGATTAATGTTCTGTTTGGTGTGTTGTGAGCCAAATAGAGTAACCAAAAATCAACAGTAGAAAATTCAGCATGAGATTGACTCCAAACTAAGAAGAGAAACTCATAGACAGAAAGGGCCAGATTAACCAAGCTAAATCAGAAAACTACAAATGAAACTTAACTAGATAACAGAATAAATACAAAGTCTAACAAACCATGACACTAGTTCCTTAACATGTTATGACATCTTATTTACTGGTATATTATACTTTGATAATTAATGTCCTTTAGTTGCTCTGAAGAAATACATTTAGCAAACAAAAATAGGTTAGCATCAACACAAATTCAATACGGCAGTGTAATCCAAAATGAATGACCAGCTTATTCTGTTTGTGTCCATTTTAGTTTTCAGTGTTCTCGTTCCCATTATGCTTTGTTTAAGAAGCATATTAAGATTCTGTGGCAGGCATTGTTTAGGTTTTAGTGCACTGGTGTACACAAAATTAAAGTAAAGTTAATTAAAGTATGCAATATGCATAACATTTAATTTTCCCACCCATTTTTCTTTATTTCTAAAAAAAAATTAAAAAAATTTTAATTTTCTTACCCAAATCATTTATTTTTTCTGAGAAACCAGTTTGTACAAAGTCATATAACATGACTTTGCGACAGTAATTATTATTTGTTTTACATTATTATGTTTTGAGTTAAAGCTGTAGTGCAAAATGCGGTTCACCTCATGGGACCTGATAAAGAAGCAGCCCTCTTTCCATGCTCTTTTTGCACTCACAGTTGTTCCAAGATACTCTTAATCTTTCTGAAGTAATGCTTCTAAATAACATAATACAGTAAAAGTTTAGCTGCTCTAAAAGGCAAGGAAAGCCATATAGATCTCTAGAAAAAAAAGTCCTAAAAAATTCATAACTTGTTGCACAAATATTGTCTGATGTTTGTACTGCGCTTGATGACTAGTTGTTACCTACCTGAAGACTGTCAACAAACTTTATTTACTCAGACCATTTGTACAGTCACTTTTTTCAATCTGTTTAGTTTTCACATGTTTTTTCCCTACTGTTTATTACTGAAATTAGATTTGTTTCCAGAACATGGTTTTGTTTATTACCAAGAGATACCTTCAGTGCTAACAACATAAGATGAGTAGGTAAATTTCTTCCAATGATCAGGTGTTCTCCTATTAATAAATGTTGTGTGGCTGGACGGTGACATGGAGCATAAGTCACATCGTTGTCAGTATCGGGCTCTGACGGCTGTCACAGCAGATTTGTCAGGCGGTGTGACGCTGTCGCCTCAGCAGGGTTTATCATCAGTACTCATGGCTGACACCTCCAAGCAGGGCATCATCTGTTTGACAGCTCCCTCTGAATAAAAGTGACTTTATTAACTTGTGAGAAACCTGTTGGATATGTTGAATATGAGATCAATTAAAGTCACCGCTATCTGGTTGGTCGGTCCATCCTTCAGAAGTGGATCCCAACTCTGACTCTTTCACAAACTTCTGTACATACGTTAAGAAAATTCCCAGGTGTTTGACTCTCATTATTCCCCAGTTATCCTAAATTATCAGCGCTTTGTGCTCCTGTCCACATTTTGTGCTTTCAAATAAGGGATAGGAGTTTCTAATCCTATTTCATTTTTAATCGTACCATTCATAAGTGGTGTGATCTCTGTTTATTGTAACCCCATAGTGGCTTTTTGTGCACTGCATTCCTAAAGCATATTACACAAAATATATGTAGGTTCAAATGCTTTCAACATTTGAACAACATGTCCTGCAGAAGGAGGAAATTGGTGCAGATTGCTGTGTTTGCAGCTGTTCTCCCTTTCACTCAAACAGCAGACAGAAACTTGCAAGACTTTTACCGCTTTTGCAAAAACCTGAGACAGAGATCAGTTCTTCCCATAGGTTGCCTCTTTGATTAACACAATAAACACTTCGTAGTTAGATTAGTCAGCTACACAAATGTGAAATAAAAATATGTGTATTTGCACTATTGTGGACTATCTCTTTCTATTTGATTTTTCCTTTTTCATTTTTTTGTATTTGCTTAAAAATAATGTCTGTTCACATTTGTATAACATGCCTAATAAAGCTGATTCTGAATAAAAAATGATTTTAGACATTTTTTAGCAGACCTCATCGCAACATCTGTTCTTTATGTAAAAGCATCTGATGATTTCTGAAGGGAGTATCACAGTTCACAAGGAAATAAGATAATTAACTCTCTTTTTAACTTTATAGTTTATCGGTTCAGTTTAAGGTGTAAAAAGGTTTAGTGGTGTAAAGAGACTCAAGGCAACACTTTACTTGGCAAGACAGAACATGGATAAGTAGGAATAAATTATGACATTTTTACCTGATAGTGACAGACATAAACGTATCCTTAATATAAAAACAACTCTACAAAATGTTTTAAAACACAATATGTTTGAGTTTACAAGACTTCAGTGTTTAAAAGGGAGAAGCTGTTTGAGCAACATATGTCTGACAGAGGATGTTTACTCATTTAGGAGAGAAGCTGATATCTGTTGAAATATGCTGGAAAACTCAAAATGCATAAAAGAGAAACTACAGCAACATCATAGACTAATTTGAGTGGTTTATTTGTCTATTGGTGCCTTCATGCTCACCTGAAATAGTGTTCTCATTAGGTTCCTGTTAAGTGACATTATCCCTCCTTGCTGTGTGACATTTTAGATGCCTCCATGGTGTCTTCACTGGCCTTTTCAGCCTGACAGCAAATTCTTTAATCTGACCTTCTTTTAGCAGAGCTCAGTAATGCTCTATATTGTTTAAATGCACTTTAAAAGGAAAATGTAATTGTATTTTGCTGGTATGTTGAATTACTAGCTAATGACACTGTCTATTATTTATCTGTGGCTCCCTTTATGCTTGGACTGTAACATCAAGATGTTGAATATGAGCAAAATAGCGTTTGATATTATTAGATGTTTCATTTTGACTAACCAAACAAAGCTACAGTAAAATAATAAATGAACATCTTTTTATGAGGCAGAGGGAAGACGACAGGGAGGAAATAAATGGTCGTCCAAACTGATTACTTGTGCCAAATCAGCCATGTGTCGTGCTTCCCCTGGCAGATTAAAATCTGCCAGATTCTGTGGCCAACCTTCACCTTCCCCGTCTCCGACAGAGAGGAGGTGCCAAGGTCCAGACGGGCTGAGTGTTTCATATCTACCGTGGTAACGAGTGCGAGAACAGCCCTTTGCAGAGTGTTTCAGCTTGTATTTATGCATTCTTGACTCCTCATGGAGATTATATGTAATTCTTTTCATCATATCTATCATGTTTGTGTTTTATTTTCTCAGAGGCTCTTTTAAAGTCTTGCAAAGAAATTCAACACAGCAACTTAAAGAGGGAAAATAGAGACCCAGATAATTTATCCGTTAGCCTTTGTGTTCTGATGCTTTGATTGGATTGTTTATGCTGCTAAGATATGAAGGTTAAACCTATATTAGTTTGCTGTTTAATTCTCATTTTAGGCACAAAGCCTAGTTAAGTTTTATCGAAGTTGAACTTCCTGTTTTATTTTGAAACGTTATTCTATTTGTCGTCTACTGATTCCTTTTGACACCCAAAACAATATTTATAACGCGTCATGGAAACTACCTCAAAACAATGCTGTCATTTTTTTAGAAGTTTAAAATAAAAAAGCTATATATATATATATATATATATATATAAATATATATATATATATATATATATATATATATTTATATATATATATATATATATTTCACTTTGTGACACTAAGATACAATGCAACCACTTACTTTAAAGTATTACATGCTAGAGTAACACAAAGTAGGGTTATTTGTGAAGTGGAAGGAAGTAATTTGTGTTTTTATTGTTTCCAAATAAAAATCTAAATAGTATACCCTGCAGAAATGATTTGATGACCCTTTAAATGATTCATTGCAGTTGTTTTTTGAAGTGGTCTATTATGTGAACAGAGTCAAGCTGTGTGTAATTCAGTAGAAATACAGGGAGAATGTTATGGTGATGTTTAAATAAAACAGTAAAACAAGTGAAAAATTAAAGGCCAGAGTTTTCACGTGGCAGCAGAACAAACTCTTTGAGTAAAATAAACAAAGACAAAAGCTGAACAATTTGATGTGACGAAAAGACGAGGAAGAGAGAGACTGCAGGTGTGAACCTCATGAAGATGTTTCTATTTCTGCACGTGCATCGACAACGATGAGCTATTTTAATCTTTTTCTCATCTTCTCTCGTTCTTCTCTCCTTCCCTTTTTATTCTTCTAAAACAGATGACGTTCTTAGTCTGCTAGAACTAAAGATGAGACTAATTCTCACTGCTATATCCTAGAAATGTAATTGGTTTTGTGGTGCTTTGTTATGATTAAATGTGAAATCTCTGTAGGGAAAATTAGTGTGCATAAAGAGGGCACTTAAGCACTGTTGTGTACATAAATCCTGGATAATAATCATTTTTGTACAATCTATTGATTAGTTATCGTCAATTACCAGACTGTTTACAATGTAGCTTGGATACTGTGGTGAATGCAAATAGGATAACTGTACAATTATGATTGTGTATTTATCCAGGTAACATCCGCTTATCTGCATCAGAGGCTTAATATTGCTCTGCTCTAACTATTGAACTAACATTTGACCTTTCACGGCAAAACAAGCCACTTTTTCAGTTTTGAGAATGGCATGCAGTGCCAAGTTCAAACTCAGCAAGTCGAATCTGAAAAAGTTAATTTCCTAAACGAAACTTGGCAAGAAAAGTAAGAAAATGTCTGTTTACTGGATTTTCCTACTTCATTCCATTAGTATGCTTGTTTATTTCCCTTTATCTAGTCCCACATGTAATTAAATTGATTTCTGGGTCTAGCAGTAAAGCTGAGTTTCAATATTTTTCTCATGAAAAACGTGACAAATATTCTCTGAAAATGCCAAACAGTTTGTGGTGCAGGCATTTTAGCGCTTTCGGTTAGTCAGCGAACTGATTTGTATTAAATAATATTAGGAAAACACACCATATCCACACTATATGTCGAGATAGTGCTTTGACTTGTGATAATCAAATATTAACGTTCTTACTTAGCACATTGTTATTGCAGTCCTAGCAGTTTATGATATTGAAATCGTGATAAATATGCAATATATTTTACTGAGATAATGATACCTGTGATCCCTAATTTAATTGTAAGATTCAAATCATTGCCCAGCATTATTCAGGAAAACAGCACTTCTAATTTCAAATGCAAGTTTTGCTAAAGTTTTAGGTTTTTAAGAGGCTCAGTTTGGAGATTCCTTGGCTTCAATGCTCTTCTATTTGATTTCATAATCATCTTTCTCCATTTATCTTTGTTTTTCAGTTTGTATGCAAGCTCAAGTGCAAAATGGGAAAAGCAGTGGGGAAAAAAGTCACAGAGAAGGTATAATTGGGAAGGGGTTTGACAAAAAAGTGAAGGAAGGGAGAGGTAACCAGAAGGAGGTTAAGGGATGAAAAGCAACATCAGAGAATTTGGTGATAACAGAGACAGGAGGGCAGACTAATGAGGGAGCAGGGGCTCAGATCACCAGACAATGTTTTCTTTAGCCATCACTCTGAGAGCTAAAGGCCACAGAGGTGCATCTGAAGAGCAGAACACACAACACAAGATCAACAAAGCAAAAAATATAACTTTGGATGGACTTTCGGTTTTCATGGCAGATAGAAAAAATCCTATATTTGTGTGATGTGTTTGTCCAGAAACATGATGCCTCTCCAGCTTAGGGGTATCCTGCCCACCCTTGATGGAGCTATTCTTTGTTCTCCTCCTAAACAGCAGTTGTCACAGCCATCCTCCCACACACAAGAACACAGGCAAAAGTCCCCTCCTCCTTCCACTTCCCCCCAAAAAAACAAAAAACACTTGTTTTCTGTGGTCTTGGCTTCGCTGCAGAACCTCACATCATCTCCTCCGATATCTAAGCACTGCAGCCATCCTCCAACAATATGTGTGTAGCTCTACACAGCTTATAAAGCATAAAAAATGTGGTATTCATGTGTCAATCCTGTTGTGTGTCTGTCTTCTGTGTGTGTTTTGTAGGATCCTGGCTGCAGCAGGGGCTCATATGAACATCTCAGTGGATCTGAGGACGCTGAGGGCTGTGAGAGTACTGCGACCCCTCAAACTGGTCTCAGGCATACCGAGTGAGTGTCATATATTTTTCAGTATTTGTTCAATATTTTGTCTTTGCAAATCCCTCCAGCTCAGTCGGATTGGATGAAGGGAATCTGGGAACAGCGACTGTTCGTTTTGCCACAGATTACCAATTGATTTGATGAGGCCATCCAAAAATGAAGGTGCTTTGGCCTAAACTATGCAGACAGATGTCTATTGTAACCCTGTCTGCATGTTTATTGTCGTTCTGTTGGACGGTAAACTTCTGACTGGTTTCTTCTGAAGTGGTCCTGTGACCAGCTTCCCGACGCCTGTATCCCCACAACATGCCGCTGCCACCACCATGTTTCACTGTGTGGATGGCGTATTTCAGGTAGTGTGCAGTGTTTTGTGTATTGGCCAGATCTCCCAGCTCTTTATGTCAGGTTAAGTGAAGGAAATGTCTTGGCAGTTTTTCAGTTTTCTGAAATGTTTTAGATGATGGATTGAACAGATGTTCAAAACTGGAGATTTTGTTTTATAACATAATAATATTTTAAACTTTTCCACAACTTTATTCCTGACCTGTGTGGTTTGCTCTGCTGTTATGCACAAATGTAATTTAAGCCAGCTGCTTGCACTTCATCTGATTTAGGGATCAGAATACAGGTCAAGCAAGTCAATTTAAGATTTTTATTGAAGTTAAATGTTCAAACATGTCGGCTTTTCACATCACCTTGATGAACCACATTTTGTTGGTCTACATAACATAAAAACCCAATGAGCTGCGTTGAAGTTTTTGTAACGTGACAACATATTTAAGGATGCTCTTGCTAGGCATTCTTAAGTAAATGCAATAATAGTTGTTGGGTTTTTTTACATTTGAACTTTGTTCACTATATTTTGTCTGTTTGTAAAGTGCACTTATCTTCTGTTTCTTGAATTTGTGCACCAGCAGTCCATTTAAACATAGTAAGATGATTGATCAACCAAATGTTGAACAGGCTTTTATTTTAACATAATCAAAGAATGAATAAGTTGTTTGAAAGCTAACATAGTAATCATGAATAGGATTAATAAAATAACTACCCATGTACAAAAAAATTCATACAATCATAAAATATTAGTTTTTATTTTCAAATCTACATTTCAAATTAACATTCTCCTCTAAGAGCAAACTGGCGATTTTCCATCAAATCTTTTGTTTCTACAGCTGCTCATAGGTTGCAACCTATACTCAACTGGTTAATGTTCACTTTTATCTCCAGGTCTGCAGATTGTCCTGAAGTCCATAATGAAGGCCATGGTACCTCTTCTGCAGATCGGTCTGCTACTGTTCTTTGCCATCCTCATGTTCGCAATCATCGGCCTGGAGTTTTACAGCGGAAAACTGCACAAGACCTGCACACCGCAGCCAGGAATACTGGGTACACTGGACACATGCTGGTTTATTTGATATTGAACAGATATGGTGTGTGCATTCTCCACTGTGCTTCAATCTGGGCCCTGCAGAGACCTTTGGAGGGGCAGGGTTCTCGAAGCTAAAAAAGGGCACAAGACCGTACAACAACATAGCAACAACCTATATTAATCAAGAATTTAATTGGATCCTACTATATCATTGCCATCATGTGGCGACAATGATGGAAATTTAAAGTTTTGTATTATGCATGCATATAAAGAGATGAAAGAACTAAACTGCTTCTATCTGCAAGCCCAGTCTCAGATCTTAAAAGAAGACCTGAGCTCCGTCTGTAGCTGTTTTGTGTGTTATTATTCAAGTATATCTGGCTGTGCAGGTTTGAGCAACTCAAATAGGCAGCTTCTCTACTGTGATGTCATATCCAGAAAAGCAGAAGCACACATAGCGCGTAAGGCTGCACCTGGAGACTCCACCGAGCCAAAACGGCCTTTATAAACAAAACAAACAACACAGTGCAGCACAATGAGTTATTGTTCAGTTCATAGCTGTTATTAACCTCCAAGCTGCCCCCAATTTCATTTGAGCTGAATGGACAGCTACGGAAAAAAAATAGACTGAAGTGAATATTTTCTGTCACTGAATTGTCAGACACTGGTTATTTGTGCTTATAATGTTCTGCGGTTTTAACCCTCTCCAGGCAGATGTTGCAGATTTGCAATTTCTCCAAATATCAGATTTTTCCTGCAACTAGAACTTAATTTGAGCCTGAGAGGGTTAAGGCCATGGGATGTGAAATGCTTTTATTTTCTTTGTAAAAGTTGTCAGTTTACTGCAGGGCATCATTTACGGCACAAAAAGATAACTCTTCAGCATCTGACTTTGTCCTTTCTGTTCAGAAAACGAGACAGTGGACTCTTCTGAGTACATCTTCCCGTGTGGCGTGCGTCAATGTCCAGCCAAGTACGCCTGCTCAGAGATCTGGATTGGACCTAATGACGGCATCACCCAGTTTGATAACATCCTGTTTGCAGTCCTCACTGTCTTCCAGTGCATCACCATGGAGGGATGGACCACTGTGCTCTACAATGTAAGGTCACATGTCTGCCTCTCATGATACTATTTTGGCTAGCTTCAAATTCTTTGAGGATTCTTACAAGGTGAATCCATGAAATCCGATTCACGGGGAAGTAAAGGCTTTACCTCATGAATGGGTACTGAATGATTATCTGAACCCTGCATTTTTATCAGTCTCTAATAATCTGATGCTAATATATTTTAGGATTATTTCAGAATGAAACAAGAACTGCTCACAAATTAACTAAATAAAAAGGTTTCCTTGATTTTCATTGCTTTGTACTGGCTCGGCACTCACCTCCTTCCGTGTTTGAATATTCATAAATATACAGTGATATGCTAAATTACTAGCTCTAGTAGTTTTGTATATTTGCAGTGGAGTGTGTGTTCTCTTCAGAGAAAGGTAGGAATGTTGTAAATTTACCATGACAAGAGAATTTGCCTTTGTTTTAAAAATGTCCTAAAATGTGGAGAATTTTAGGAAGTTGCTAAACTAAACCTTAGTAGTTCACACTATTTTTTGTGAGAACTGCAATTTTAAATATACTTTTAAATTTAATTTATCTATAATTGGGACATTTATTATTTTACACATTTTCATTTCAAAATCGGTTAAAAGGATGAGCAGAAACCTATTTGTTTTCAGTTTTTGCACACAGAGTCTAAGGAAAGAAAAATGTCTGCATACATTTCCCTGCCATCACTTACAATGACTGTTTAATAGCTACTAGCTACGTACCTTGGGGATTGTTTTGTACTTGATGGAGTTTTGATTTTATTTTGATATTTCAGACCAATGATGCCTTGGGTCCCACCTGGAACTGGCTTTACTTCATCCCTCTCATCATCATCGGCTCCTTCTTCGTCCTGAACCTGGTGCTGGGAGTCCTCTCTGGGTAGATCCTACTTCACACCAATAAATCAAAGAAATTAACTGAGTGCCTTCACTTCTATGACTTCTGTTGTGTTTATTCCTTAACCAGACGTCAGACTGCAAGACAGAACCACCCAGTTTGGAGAAAATATAACAACAACTTTTAGATTTTAAAATCATGAAATTTAAACATTTAAAGAACGATAAACAATCCTTTTGCTTTTATCGCCTCCTTTAACTTTCTTCCTGTCCTGCATTTGGTTGAGCAGTAAGAGGGGCTTATTGCACAGAACAAAACACAGAGAGGGTTTATTTGCTTCAAGGCTGCAAAGGTTTCTTACTCTCAACAATTATTGTTTTGGTTATTTCAGAGAATTTGCCAAAGAGAGGGAGAGAGTGGAAAATCGCAGAGCTTTCATGAAGCTGAGACGCCAGCAGCAGATTGAAAGAGAGCTGAACGGCTACCGCGCTTGGATTGATCGAGCTGGTAGGTCTAGTCCAAGTCATGGAAATGCTTCTTCTCAACAATGATGGGAACATTAATAAACATTTTTTTATGATTAATCCTGTCTTCCGTAGACTATTTCATGCAGCATGTCGACTTTTTGTTTTGCTGCATCCAAGTTGGAGATGTGGTTAGAAATTATGTGAGGCTGTCTCTGTCATCAGTCAAGATTCTCACTTCTGAGTCAATATTTTATTTTCTTTCCAGAGGAAGTTATGCTTGCAGAGGAGAACAGGAATCCAGGACCTTCTGCACTTGATGGTGAGTTAGCAGGGATGTTTTTTTCTATTCAGTTTTGCTGCACACAATAAATCTTAAGATGCACTTTCAGTTATATCCCCCACAAGATTTAATTTAAATAGCTGCTCATGCATCAGTTGTTAATTATAGGCTGGTTTGCATTCTTGGTAATCAAACTGTATAGCTTAAGATTTAGGGGTAGAGGTTAGGTGATTCCTTTCTGTTGTGCAGATTGAAAAATCAAGTGATATTTGCAACTGGAGTGAACAATATGATCATAAATGCTGTCTTGTCATTCCATCTGCATCAACCATCCATACTTTCAGTCATCTCTGAAAACAGCTTGATGAAACTAAGAGGATTCACTCAATTGTTTTATCTGACAAAGTGGATCAACTAATGACTTTATTGTGATATTTCTTTTTGGACCTTATGTACTAAGCACAAAGCCTCACAGAGCAGGAAGCATCAACAACTATTCCATTTTAAAAGATACATTATTGAGCAAATTACAGGATCTTCCCTGTATATAATTTGATGGTCTAAATTGCCAATTTGTGACCCTTCACTGCAATACAAGATTGATACAAATTTAGCCTCCCAGTACAGGCATATTTGATCCTGATGGAAACTTTATTTTTAATTATTATGGACAAATTGAAGTGTTCTAAAAAAAAATAATAATAACAATAATAATACACAGTACTTGTCTTTAAATAACCATATATTTCCAAAAAAAGATCTGACTAATTTATTTGTTTAATTAAACTTCTACATTGTTGCAAAGGTAAATAATTACTTTTTTGTTAAAATCCCTGGTTTAATCTTCAACCAGCAGATAGATAACTCATTTTCTGACCCTCTTAACTCTACAGTAATCTTTTTTTATTTATGGGACCTGAAGGGATTTATTATATATTGACTGACTGGCATCTCCCAAAGCCCTTCGGGAGCAGAGTAGGAGTTGTGTGAGGCGTCGACAACTAAATCTTTCTGCACTTTGCAGAAAATCCTTCACAGCCAATTTCCCGCAGGCACACAGAAATCCACTGTAACTGCTACAAAGAACTCTGTCTATGCAACCTGGTCACTCTGACACTGTAAAGTAAAAAAAAAAAAAAAAAAACGAAGTTTAAATCTGTTGTGCGCATTGAAACTGCCTTCAGTGGCGATGGAAATAAATGTGGATGCTCTGATAGCTTTGATTATAAAGAAAGGTGGCACATTGCTGTTGCCTTAGCAACCGCTGGTCTGAAAAGGCAGCAGCCTGGATGTGTGTTTGTGTTGACAGGACTGAATCTTCTTGCCCTTACCAAACACCGTTATATGGGAAACGGGAGCAGGATTTTTGCGTATGTTTGTGTTTGATCTGCAGCCTATTAAAAAGACCTCCAGCAAATATTGACTGCAAGTCGATCCAGAGGTAGCAGGAAGGTGTTAGTTGGGATTTGATAAGATGAGAGGTAATCGTATACACATTTGTCAGTAAGAAGCTTTAGCTTTTGTGTCCTGCTTGGCTTGCCACTATGTAAACAGTGACTAAAAAAAGAAAAGGCATACACAGTTGAGTTATCTGGAACCACTGCTTTCCTCCTGACAGATATTTTAAGGATTTTGCTGAAAGGAAGGTGATTAGCCCATTGCTTTAAAATTAGATGATCATTTTTGTCTCATTTAGCAGCAACACTAATGAACTACATATTCCCATTAGCATGTTGGGCTCCGGGCCATTTTATTTGCTTTGTTATTTTATTATCTGATTCATTCAGTAATCAGATTTCTTGCCTTGTTCAGAGATAGTTGCATGTTTTACATATGAAGGTGGGCTTACAAAAGATGGTTTTGTTGCGATGGATTTAAAAAATAAATTGAACAATTATTCCTCACAACCAAGAGCTCAAAATGATTTAACCTTTAAGCTTGTGTTTCACCTACAATGTGTTGGTTTAAATGTTGAACAACCTGCCACTGGACCCTTTTATGTCTTTAGTGTTGAAGCGAGCAACCACCATAAAGAGGAGAGGCATGGATGTGCATCAAGGCCAGTCAGGGGAGGAACATTATGGAGATATCTCTTCTGTGGGTGAGTGGATATAATCTGAAATATTTGCACTTTAACTGGAAGTTAAACTCCATTCGATTTCAGCTTTGCAGGGGTTTAAAATGGATTTGTCACTGTTGTTAGCACCATGCTGTGTAAGTGCTGCTAGACCACAGCTTTTCTCTGCATCTACCCACTGTCCCTCCGGTAAGGCATGCCCATGGCCAGAGCCAACGTTCGGAGTGCAAAGCGAGGTCCAACAGCCTATTTTCGACGTAAAGAGCGTCTCCTGCGGATTTCCATTCGCCGCGTGGTGAAGACACACACTTTCTACTGGACAGTGCTCGGCCTTGTGGCTCTCAACACGCTGTGTGTCGCCATTGTGCACCACAACCAGCCCTTCTGGCTGTCCAATTTTCTTTGTAAGTTCAGGAAGACTACACAATATGAGGAAAATGTCTACCAGCAACACTGGAAGTAGTTAATATGTGTTTCTGTTTTCAAGACTATGCAGAGTTCCTGTTCCTCGCCCTGTTCCTGACAGAGATGTTCCTGAAGATGTACAGCTTGGGACCACGTCTCTACTTTCATTCCTCATTTAATTGCTTTGACTGCAGTGTTAGTGCCTCATCTTCCTTTTTCATATGCAGTTCACACAGTTAAGATGCTGTGGTTTAAATAAAAATGCTATTTTTTTTATAAATCTGTTCACATCTTTTGCATACTGTAGGTAATTATTGGCAGTATCTTTGAGGTGCTGTGGGGATTCTTCAGACCAGGAACTTCATTTGGTATCAGTGTCCTTCGCGCTCTCCGCCTGCTTAGGATCTTCAAAATCACCAAGTTAGTCGTCAGCTCTTTTTACTTTTTTCCCATTTATAGGCTTCCTTCACACTGGTCAAAGAACATTAAAATCAGTCCAAACTTGAATTGCATGACTTTATAGGTTTACCTCTAAAGTGTGTTGCCATGTTTTTTGCATGCATGCATTTTTTGTGGCAATAAATTAATTAAATTAAAATTAAAATCAATGCTTCTTTTAAACAACAAAAAAGGCTTTAAGAAGTTTCTTCCCCATGGATAGAGTTGTGCAGTGACAATTTTTATTAGATTTAGTTAGTACATTTAATTTCAATGTCTTTCTGCTACACAAAGCTTGAATCAGACATTCTGTGTTTTAGATTTTAACAGAAATTTGATATTTGGTTACTGTCAAGGTATTGGGCGTCTCTGAGAAACCTGGTTGTGTCTCTGATGAACTCCATGAAGTCCATCATCTCCCTGATCTTCCTTCTCTTTCTCTTCATTGTTGTCTTCGCACTCCTTGGCATGCAGCTTTTTGGTGGCAGGTAACTTCACAGTCCCTTTCACTAAGCTTAAATGTCAACTTATTTGGAATGCTTCTGTGAAATATCAGAAAATATGTCAAATTGCCAAAGATGTAATTATTCTTGGTTGTGTAGATTCAAAGGAAGGTTAACGTATTGGAATTGGAAATGTTGTTTTTACTACACCAACTCACTGATTAAAGATTAGAGACCTTTGTGGCCCACAGGTTTTGCTCTTTGTTTCCCCCCCCCCCCGTGTTGTTTCTCTCTGGCTGACACGTTCATAAAACTGGCAGAAATAGACAAGCATGCTCTTGTGATAGACTTTCCTCCACAGGGAGAAGAGAAAATGCTTTCTAAATGAAATAATTACGATGTATCCTGATGTACAGCACCAGACATATCTTGTCTTTTCTACAGGTTCATCTTTGAAGACTACACACCAACAAACTTTGACACCTTTCCTGCAGCCATTATGACTGTGTTTCAGGTCTGAAAATAAAAGTGACAAATTACTACCGACAGTAAATCTGCAGCTGAGCTCATCAAAGTTCAGGGTGGTTGTACAGATGTTCTATCTTTTTGTGTGGGCATGTTTGTACAGATCCTGACTGGAGAGGACTGGAATGAGGTCATGTATAACGGTATTCGCTCCCAAGGAGGAGTGAAGTCAGGGATGTGGTCCTCCATCTATTTTATAGTTCTTACTCTTTTTGGAAACTGTATCCACTTTTTGCAATTCACAATCAATTTTGTTTACATCTTTGCTTGTAATTTTTCACTAATCATGAGGTTTTATTACTGTGCCTCACTAAAGCGTTTGTACCTCTTCAACTTCTACACATTTTGTCACGTTACATCCACACACTTTGATGTATTTTATTGGGGTTTTATGTGCACAAATTGGTGCATAGTTGTGAAGAAAAAGAATAAAAATTTTGTTACACATAAAAAGGTGGAAATTGGGAAAAGTGTGGCCTGAATTTGTATTCAGTTCTCAATGAGTCAAATCTCTGATGAACTTTGTTTCTGTGCAATTACAGCTGCAACCTCTGAATTTCAAAGTTCTTTTTCCAGTTTTGTTTTAATAAACAGTGGCTGATGGCTTGAGCCTCCTTAACATATGTGTGACCAGATACTCTTCTGAATGTTTTCTTGGCCATTGCTGTGGATAACCTCGCCAATGCACAAGAACTTACCAAGGTAATACAACTAAACAGAACATACCTGATCTGATGTGTTTTCTGTCATTCCTCAGCCCCATCTCTTCGATTCTGATCAATTATTTAAATGTGCATATGGTCGAGTTGCTCAGGTGTCTTTATTATTTTTTGATCAGGATGAAGAAGAAGCAGAGGCAGCTTTCAACCAGAAGCATGCTCTGCAGAAAGCAAAGGAGGTCGGACCGCTTTCCTCCTTCATGTCTTCAGAGTAAGTTCTGTATGCAGCTTTTTCTGCTTGACCTCCTACATGCTCCTTTATCTCTCTCTCCTTTCCCTCACTTGGGAATGTGTGCCAAGGACTCAGCTGTCTAGTTTTGAGTTTTTGTTGCCTTTAAAATATTGCTTGTCAACTGTTTTGTTTGAATTGCTGAAGAAATACACTATGCTCAACAGGCAAAACGTCCATGAATAAAGATTAAGAGTTTTTGGTTGTTTAGCTTCCTCTGGGTTGTTGTGTGAAAACGGCCTAACGGACTGTCCATTGTGTTTTTATTTAGCACCTCTAATAAGCCAGTTTACAGAGCTGGATAATGTTGGATAAACGTGTGGATAATTTGATTGGTCTAGTAACACGACTTTGTCTTTTCTACTTGCAGAATAGATTTTGTTTCTCAGTATCTGATTGCACTTTGCCTTGTCATACATCCTGGAAGTGCATGTGCATGAACAGGAGTGGAAAACTCTGTATGCACGCTGTGAAACAAGGAGCTGTTTTTTTTTGCATGGGCATGTGGAAGAGCTTGCACAGAGTTTATCAACATGACCCACTGAGCTCCAACTAAACTTTCTGTTGAAATTGTGTTGTTCCCTGGGATAGCTACTGTTTTATTCCCTATTTTCCTACAAGGATTTGCTAAAGTGCTCAAACCCTTTCATTTTCTATATTTTCTTATGTCACAAGCCAAACCCTCAAGGTTTTCAAAATATTTTGCAAAAAAAAAAGAAGAAGAATCTGAATAGCATGGTGTGCACAAATGGAGTTCACCTATGTTTAAATGAAACATTTATAAGAAAGAGACCAAAGAGCAGAGCAGATAAGTCAGGGTAAAGTTGTGCAGAAACATTAAACTTCTACCGGAGCACCATTCAACACATCATCTGAAAATGAAAAGAATATGGCACAATTTCAAGAG
The DNA here is from genome assembly GCA_903066825.1 of Alfaro cultratus. Classification (NCBI taxonomy): domain Eukaryota; kingdom Metazoa; phylum Chordata; class Actinopteri; order Cyprinodontiformes; family Poeciliidae; genus Alfaro; species Alfaro cultratus. The sequence continues at coordinate 56,927 of CAEFZX010017645.1, forward strand.
CGTCAGGAAAGTCATGAAAAGCAATTTAAGCAATTTGCCAGTAGACACTACAAACATGTGGTGCTGTAATCAGAGGAGGCCAAAATGTTACTTTTTGGCTGATATTAAAGTGCTAGTAGTAAAACATGGTGGTGGCAGCATTATGCCGGGGGGAAAGATTTAGTTCAGGAGGGACAGGGGCCTCAGAAGTCACTTATTTACTAAATGATTGTACCAGAATTCATTTAGGAGATTTAAAATCCAAAAAGTCAAACTTTTCAGATCTTCATTTGTAAAAAAAATGTAAAAATTATGTTTCCATTATTTTCTAGTTTCTGATTACAATCTAATTTGCTGGTGTAGGGGAAAAAAATTAATATATTCCTGGTTGTAACATGACAAAAAATGTAGAACAGTTAAACAGGAATTAATATTTTAGTATAGCAGTGTATACTTCCTTGCTTTTTGCTTCAAAGCTAACCAAAGGAAGGAAAGCTGAACAGAAAATTACATCAGGATTTGCTTTTTCTGTCAGAGTCTAAAGGAATGGTGAGATTATCAAGAGGTCATCTGGGTTGGCATCTAAATTTTAAGATCATTCTCTGAACCATTTTTGATCATTTCTCTGAACCATTAGGGTTTTGATCTAAGATGTAAACAAAAAGAAAAAAAACACGCTTTGCCCTGAAGGTGTTGGAGAAACTTGCATGACACCAGCTGCTGAACTCAAAGAGCCCTGCATGTAGAAGTCAGATAATGGTTTTCATGTGGAGCTGCATGTCATAAGGTCTGCATGATCAAAGAGAGAAAAAATAATTACCAAAAACACACAGTAACTAAAAACGCTTCTCATTCAAAGCAAAGCAGGTGTTTGCAGAGTGCATGTGTTATTTTTCTTCCATTATTAAGCCTTTAACTCCCCCGATGAATACTGTTCAACCATTTTAATCTGACATGGAGATGCTCTGCATATGAATTTCCTTATTTAAATTTATCCGCATGTCTGAATAGAGTGGTGTTCTGAGCTGCATCCCAGCTTGGTTGGTTTTCCTCAAAAATCAATTATTCTTTCCTGTGTTTTTGCTGACGGAGCCCATATGTGTGTTTTCATACTGTCTGAGTGTCTTTCTATCAATGTTGCTCTTATGTTGATGTTTATAAATGTTTTTTAAATGTTTTTTCTGATGCTGTAACCATCATGTTGGTCAATGTGCTTGCTTGGCTCCAGAGGAGACACACACCAAAGCCCCAAGTCTTAGTTACAAGCAGCATTAAACAGATTAGGTAACATTGTGTAATAAGTTTGGATTAATTTTTTATGTGTGTTGCTCCAAGGAGAGTGGTTTTATCCTCGGGCGATGGATAAAGGTGTGGACTTGTTTTGTTTGCAGCCACCAGTCTTTGAGTAAGATGCCATTTTTGCTGTGTGTCTCCTGGCCTGTTTTGTCTCTGCTCACAAAAGCACTAATGTCTTGTTTTCAACCAATCGCTCATTGGTAACACGGACCGCACAAGAATCCACGCTCCAGTAAGTAACACTGTCTGTTCAGCTCTCTGAATCTCTCACTCACCTGTGCTTGATTTGCTAAACCAAGTCCCTCAGTCAGTCATCTGTCCATGCTCTGTCCTATGCTGTCCTGTCCACCTCTCCAACCTTTTTTCAGTCCATAAAAATGTCTCAAATCAACTCAGCCAATTTCATTCTGCATCACTCTGTTTATTTATGTTATTAAAGTCACAGAATTATGGAGGCCAGGAACCGACGACCCCACTATAAATATTTTACATGTCTTCTTTTAATTATTATTCTCAGCTAATGAGAAAAATATCTTATTGTCATGAGAAAAAGAATAATTTTCTTGTCATAACAAATTATTTGCTCTGAGGAAATTGCATTCATGCACACATAATACACAAATATGGTACAAAAACAACTTGGTTTGCCACAATATTTCAGCTCAAATAAATTTATTATTTCAAAGTTAGAATGACAGCTCATCTACGTATGTAAATAAACACAAGCAATAACTATTTGCCCCAACAATCTAAATACTTATCAATTAAACGAAACAGAGGACCAAAGAGACAGAAATTTAAGGATTCAATTATTTTTTTATTATCATACCACGTTTTCTTGTTTGTGGTATGAAATTCAGACTAAAGTCCCAGATTAAGGAATTTAATAAATAAATAAATAAATAAATAAATAAGTGTGTTTTCAAGATACTATATCTATAATATCTATCTGTGAAGGGGGAGTATAGTTGCTTTTTTTTATAATGAGATGTTGATTTTCACTTTTTGTGTTAACAAAGCATTTTATTCTTTTTCCAGAAAACAGGCAAAACATGAAAAATAATATAGTGGGGACAGAAATCTTCAGTTTCCACACCCAACTGGTCCTGGGACTTGTACATTTTCCACTGTAAATGGCTTCGTGCTGAAGCAAAAATAACTCTTTGGTTCGAACAAACTTTCTAACATTCAGCTTACCTTCAGTGTACATGTTTAATTTAATATTGATATCTCATTTAACAAAAACTAGGGTGACATTTCCCTCACATCAGCCTATTGGTAAAAACACTGCATGCAAGCCGGCCTGTGTCTGACTAGTATCAAGGTGAATCAAAATGTCTGGTATGTCATGGAGGAAATTATAAGGTTGTGGTTCTATTAAGCATCTTAATGCCGGTTTGATTCCATTTATATTGACAATATGTCTTGTCTAATTCTTCCCAGGGGAAGCCGGAGGAGGCGGCCCTACCTGTACAGGAAAAGAGCCATTCACCGCAGCCGGCCGACCTACTCTTACTCCCTGGAGGAGGCCCAGGGCAGTATGAGGGAGGGCCGCCCACCGCCACCACTCAAACCCTCTAACTCTTTCATGTCCAGGAGAGAGAGGAGGAAAAGGATGACCATGTCTGTTTGGGAGCAGAGGACCAGTCAGCTACGGAGACACCGACAGATGTCCAGCCGAGAGATCTTGTTCAGCAGTCCCAGTGAGGAAAAAGATGGACCCCCTGCTTCAGTTCATGGACGTCCCCTGTCGCTGCACCGGAAAGCTGTGCAGCACACACCATCAGGGAGCTTGAAGCGGCCGACTGACCCTCTGGCCTCACCAGGTCAGACTCAGCCCCTGGCCTCCTCTGTGCCCCTGGATGCCACTGTTCCTGGTGACATTCCTGAGCCTCCTACGGCAGTGCTGGAATCAGAGTGTCTGGATCCTACAAACGTGCCATGCCTGACTTTACCAGAACCTCCCGAATCCGAGTCCACTGGAGAAAACAAAAAGCCGGGCCTTAATCACAAACACGTTTCCGAGTGCCGAAGCCCGAGACTGAACGCAGAACGTCAACACAGGCATGTAAAAAAGTTTAGACCTCCAGATAACGTTGACACTCTGACCCCTGAAAAAGGAGGTCACATTGAGATCAGGGGCCGAAGGGGCCATCATTGTGACCATCGGAACGGCACCAGAAATCAAGCGTCCTCTCCTGGAAATGAAGGAAAGTTAGACAGCAGCTATGATGTTGGAGAAAGCAGAACAAGTTCGGGAATAGTCAAGGAGAAGGGACCAGAGCCCGAGAGCGAAGATGGAGAGGTGCACAAGCATGAGGAGAGCAGGTGAGACGATCAATAACTGATGCATTAAAGCTTGTTTGGTGGGAGAAATGTTCAGAGCGATGGCCATTGTTTAGAAAAACTTCATCATATAACCGTATATTGTTCCTGAAACCATCCATAAAAAAGTCAGTTTATTTATAAATTATATTGTATGAAAATTCAAATGACAGAGGATGCAGATATTCTTACATTCATTTTATGACAGATGGTATGAACCACGATAAGCTATTTTGTTTCCTTAATAAAGTACAAAATTTCATGCATCTAAAGGTTTGCAGCTCAAACAAACCACCTTTATCCCTCTAAAGTAAGAATCTTCTGATGAGAGATGAGCTGAAAAATGTTTATTAAATGTTGTAAGAGCAATTATTTATTTGCATTAATTAACTCTTAACTACAAACTCTGCATTCAGCTTGAAATGAGCGTCTGGCAATAGATGACCTTTCTTTTCATCTGTTGAATAAAACCAAATTGCTGTAGTTGCCGGTTTTACTTTTCTCTCCTCCTTTGTTGCTATAATGCTCTTCCTTGTGACTTTCATTTACCCTAAATGCCAACACCAGAATGTGGGTTGCTGTCCACTCCTCCACACATCTGTGCACATACTGTTCCACTCTTGTGTTTATTTTGTTGCAACTACAGACTGGCTGACCGTAATGAGGGAGGAAACTCTAACTTGAAAGACGTCCTCTCTGGTGACCTCTGCCCTCTGAAGCAAGACAACGCTCTGAACCAGTCTGAGCTGCTGGTACCCAACAAACCAGAGGATAACAGTGAAGAAAAGGAGTCAGAGCTGGACCACGTTAAGCTCAGCTCCAGTGTCATCATCGAGGTGCCTGACGTGCAGTCGTCTCTTGAACTCTCCACCATCACAGGTAGGATGCTTTCAGACGATGGAGAGTAAATTTTTTTGATGCTTGGAAAGATAGGAAAAAAACATCTTCTTTCTGATATGTTAAAATGTCAAATAATTAAGTAAAAATGATGGAATGGCAGGTTAGTGGTTAGATTCCTTTATTTTATTTCAAGAACCTGGTGATCTGATTTAACCACATTTTGGCCAAAAGGAAGTTTTATTTCTCAGGGACCAGTGTCAGGTCTTCAATACTTCACACTATTTTAGTTAGCTCAAGAAAACCTCCCAAATGGAAAAAAGTAGTAAGAGGATTAACTTAATTTTCTTATTTTTCTTCTCTAGTCAACAACAAGGACCCTGAAACCTGCAAGTCAGAGAAGGAAGAGGCGGAAGAGACAAAACCTGTCAACACCGTGACCCCAGACAGCATGTTCATCTTTAAACCTGACAACCCGTGAGCTCCAAGTTTGATCATTTTGGTTTTGGATTAGAAATAGTGCTGCTTTAAAAATGATTTATTTTTTTTTTAAAAGAAAGACTTATAAATTGTTCAGGAAATAATCAAGTATCAAAAAAATATGTCTGTTTGACTTTGAAGGGTTAATTGAGGAGTTAATTAAGCTGATGATTGGACACAGGCCACAGAGTGTTAATTGGTTGCTTAGCAACTTGGCAGTGAACGTAATTCCTGGTAAATAGGCAGAGCTGAATCAGTGAATAACTGATATATAATATTTTATTTCAGGTTAGGTTACCTTTTATGTGCTGAACTAATAAAGTTATCATCATCACTTTCGTCTTGTATAATACATGTTGATTCTTTTTAAATTATATCTTTGTCTCTTTAATTCTGCCGTACTTTTTGATGGGTTCCCATGCTCCCTATTACTTAAAGAAGTTACTCTAACAGTCTCCTCTTTTTACCACCAGGATGCGTCGAGCATGTCATTATGTGGTGAACCTCAGGTACTTTGAAATGTGCATCCTGCTGGTGATAGCTGCTAGCAGCATAGCACTGGCTGCAGAAGACCCTATAGCCACATCATCAGACTGGAATAAGGTTTGAGACACTTCAATGCACACATCCTCTTTATGAGACACTCTGCAGATTTTATATGGATCCAATAGTTTAGCTGAAACATATTAACACATAATTTGTAATACCTTTAATATTCTTAGGTGTGTTTGTAAGGAAATTTTGAAAAGTAAATTACATGTTAATTAAAAAGAAGTCACCAAAAACTTTTGCTTGTACTAGCATCCTAACAATGATATTTGATTGGCTGTATTAGTACAGGTTTGTTTATAATAGGACAACTTTGAGAAATAGATCTGAAGTTTACTCTGTATTTAGCTTCAAAGCGAGTTGCGACTTTTAAGATGAGCAAATGCGATTGTAAAGAGAAACATTGCAGGGAGACATAAACTTAGTGTTTGTGCTTTTTGCTCCAAATCTGATTCTAACATCAGTATTTTGAAGTAGGTGGAGAAGAGAGACCAAAGTAATGGCTGAAATTAGGAATTCATATCCTAGAGATCATATGCAATGATCAGAATATTGTAAAGAAAATTGACACATTATTAATGTATTCAATAAAAAAAATATTTTTTTAAATGTCCAAACTGAGGTTGTTAGCTGGGCTTATAGTATTAACTTGAATTATAATGTTCCTGATAGTCTTTTCATCTCATCTTTGCTTGACCTTTACAGGTTCTACGTTATTTTGATTACGTGTTCACCGGAGTCTTCACCTTTGAAATGATCATAAAGGTGAGCAAGCTAATAATTTAAAATTAAGCTTGTCAATAAACACTTTTTTATTGCAACATATGTATTACTCTGAATATCTATACATGGCACTAAGATTGGAGTAACCTCTAATGATGTGATTGTGTGCGGTTTTTAGATGATTCACCAGGGTCTGATCCTCCATGACGGCTCCTACTTCAGAGATCTGTGGAACATCTTGGACTTCATCGTTGTGGTGGGAGCACTGGTGGCCTTTGCCCTCACGTAAGTCACATGATTTACTCCTGTACTCCTCCTGAGTTAACTGGCTTTGTTTATATGTCTTTGAGGAGGTTATACTTTGTTATTGTTTTATGTGAAGTTAGCCGAGAAAGTCACAAAGGCTAAATTTCTTTCTAAAGGATAATATATACCCAGCTTCAGCTCATCGTCGAATATGCCTGGAATGCCTTATATAATTGTCCTGGCAATTGGTTTTTGATACATCTCTGACGACGTTTGAGAAATACTTTTGCCATTTGACTGTTTTATGTCAAACAGTTTTTATTGAGGAATCAAACATGAAAATTGAAACATCAACAATACAAATCCGTCCTCTCTTGATAT
>CAEFZX010017646.1:0-11567 GCA_903066825.1 Alfaro cultratus
TGGTTGCTGCACCTGGAGGTGTCGCAGAGTATACAGAATTACATTTTAACAAGTGATGTCAAGAACAGAAGTTGTTATGCCTTTGAATTCAGTGCCATGATTGCCATCGTGTAAAAACTGTTTTTTAGGCGATTTGTCCTGGTTTTCATTAGCCATTTATTTTAGATGATTTTGCTCCTAACATTTTTGTTTTTGGCAGAGGCAACTAGAATTTTATTTAAGACCTTCTGGTAATTTAAAAAGTTAGTGATGTCACACACTCTATGAAGCCTGAAGGCTTTTAGAAGGGAAACCGGCCCACAGCATGACACATCCTCAACCCATCAAAACAATGAGGATGAGGCGCTTTCCCACAAACTGTTTATTTCATTTTGTTGGCGAAAAGCTCAATCTTAGTCTCATGCAGCAAAAGCACACAGTTCCAGTTGCAGCAGAATTTAGCAAACTTGTCATGTTTGCATTCAACTGACAGAAAAGCGTGGCTTCCTCCCATGTAGCAGGTTTTGTCATTCTTTGCTCCAGATCACTAAGAATGAGATTTTTCATACATGCTACATCTTCTACCTTGTTTTGACCTGGCACATTTTGTTGTGTTTCCTTTTTTTGAATAGTTAGATTTTGACATCTGAGTTGCATTGCATTCATGCCATGAAAAAGAGGACTTGGGGAATAAATTAAAAGGTTCTACACTCTAAAAAAGACCACTTGATGAGATGACACAGCAAAAAATGCTTCACTTAGATGCTTTTAATATTTTGTTATTTAATCCAATAACTATGGCACTGCAGACATTGTTAAAGCAGTTATTACTGTGATTTTTCCCTGAGAACATATGCACTGGAATCAAAAGGTGGATTTTTCTTTTCTTTTCATTGTGCGATTATGCTACTGCAAAAAGGGATGGACTAATTTTTAGGCTTTGTAATGTTACAGAACTGTTGCAAAGGATTGCATGGGACTAACCAGACACAACTAATTTAATGTGAGGATGTTACAACTTGAAGGGACTGCCTACCCTTTCCAAGGTCTCCATTTGTATTGGTTCTGGAGAGCTTCTACAAAATATCCTTTGGGCTTTTGTTCAATTTGAAATTCTATTATAATTCATATTACTTATGTATGTTTTTTTTCCAGCTGAAATGCACTAACATGCCAGCAGTGCACAGAGGAAATATCTCCTCCACTGCCAGAGTAAGTAAACTCCCTCTTTATTAGCAGTAGTGATGGAAGTGTCAGAGACTTATTGCATTTGCCAACCACACTTTGACTAGCGGGAATTATACAGTTTTAGCAGTGCGGCTGTATTGATCACGACTCATAGTGATAACCTGCAGGCAAGAAGGAGAGAGGAATGTTTTGTAGGCACGGAAACAACAGAAAGGGCCGTTCGTACCCCTGTTGTGGAGTTCAGTTCAGCCAGGATGAAAAAGACATACTCCTGGCCCGGTTCTAGAGCACGGTTCTCAAAGCCTCCGTAGTCCAGCTGGTCCCCCAACGAGAAGAAGGCTGGTAGGGTTTCAGGTGTGAAACGGGCTGTGATGTAAGCCCGCCTTAGGTCCACCTGCTTCTGCTGTCGAGAATCCCTCTGCCTTTGACTGATGTCTTTCAAAAGCTTCATAAGGAAAGAAAATGCAGAAAAACGTAACTCTAAGGCTGATATGTTGTTGTTAAAATGGCTAATTGTTGCCATGGGTTCTTGGAGAAGAAATTTCGTCTGTTTTTGGGTCAGTTGATGCTGTTATTGTGGGAGTTCTCACCTCCTCGAGGTCCATCTCATCTGGACTCTTCAGGTGTCTAATGACGCCGCGGGCTCTCCGCAATGGAACCACAACGACATAAATGTTCCTGTTGAAACAAAGAGAAATATATCAATATGAGGCCAATGTCAGCATTATGAAGTGCTCTCATCATGTATAGTTTGCTATAAAGTCTGTTCTGAGCAAAAACTCTAAAAAACGTACTTGACAGGAGTGCGAGTTTCCAGCAATGGCAGGATGATGGTGACCGTGGCTTCGGTTTCACGGCGACTTTGGTCGATCTCAGGACGGCGGATGGTGATTGGTGGGGACGTTTTGGCTGTGATGCGGTGGCGAAGGCCTCCCATGTTGCCCTCGGGAGCCGTGATTTTAAAGTCGTAGCTGGTGTCTGGCTGCAAATTCGGGATGACTGCCTTCTTCAGACGCGCGTCCACCTCCATCTTCTGACGGTTGTACTCCACCTGGATGTAGGGAGAAGTTAAATACGTGACATTTCTATACAAAAACCTCCACATTTACTGTATTAGTACCCCTGGTAAAGATGTATTAAAAGGCTTGAAAAACAAAGATGTGTTGATCTTCTTAAGTCAGGACGCAGGTACAAAAAGTAGCTGCTGACCTCTAGAATAAAACCTAAAAGGTTTAAAACAACCAGAACGAAGAAGAACAAGACATCTCGTGTTCATCTTGCTTCTACATCTATTGAGCGCATTCAGTAAAAAGTGGCATCTTGGGGCACCAAATCTCCATAACAGCTATTTATTTTAGGTGCTTTTGTCCACATCTTTACCAGAAGCACCAATAGCAGTTATGGGCCCTGTACTGAAATGACAAGACCAATGACAGCTTAGGGCTCTAGCACTAAATCGATTTTCTAATTTCTTTGTATTTCAGTCAAACATTGTGTAACCTTAGATATATATTTTGTGTTTCTGAGTGATTTTTTGAGAATCTGCAGCTTTGTTGGATTTTGTTGCTATTACACTACTGCTTAAGGCTGTTAATTTATAACTGTGTTGTGTAAAGTCATGGAGTAGGATGAAATAGCAAACTTGATTTCAACCAATACCGACAAAACATTTTCTTAAAATCAACTACAAACACATTTATTTTGATAAATCATTAGCAGTTGATAGCAAAGTTGCTGAACTGAGAATAGGTAAAGTACATGTTGATTTTAGTCAAAGCAGAAAATCAGTAAATCAACACTAGGTCAAATCCACAATCCTGAAACTGTGGTAAACAAAACACTAGTGGCACTTGGGCTATCTTCACTGGTACGTTAGTGGAAACGTTGGGGTAAACAAGATAAATATAAAGTTGGCTCTAATGTAAAACTAAAAAGTAAGAGTAAAAAAGATGAGAAGTTCAAATACACTAATGTTTGCCTCAAACAGATATAACTCAGTAGAAGTTGCATAACATTCCCACAACAGTGCCTGAAACAAACAACAGTGAAGCGAGAAAATGTGCTGATTGCTACTTCTGTATTGTTCCATTTACTATTTCCCTTGGATGGTGTGACTTATACAGTAGGAGTGATGCAAATTGCCCCAAAATAGCTGACTCCATTTTGTATTCAATAGGATATGAAGCTACCAATTCTATGCAGGCATGAAATGGTAAATGTGTGACTTAACTAGCATCCACATTAAATAATATAGACCCTCTACAATTATTTGAGCTAATGTGTTGTACCAGACGGTGCATTGATGTCTTCTGACATGTATAGCACTAGCACCAGGTTAGGACATACAATGAAGCGGTAGGGGTTGCTGGTTTCTGGAAAATCCCAGGTGAGAAGAACGCTGGTCTTGGTGGCCAGATTGACAGAAAAATTTCTCGGCACATCTAGGATGCAAGCAGAAAAACAAACAAAGACAAACAAAACAAACAAACAAAAAAAAGAATGGTTACTTATCACATATCAATGAGAGGAAATCCAAGGATCTTCCAGGTTCCCAGTGTAAACCTGCTGAGGAGGAAAATGTTACTCGGAGAGGAGTACATGATGGTTAAGAGGATGGGCAGGTGATGAGGAGAGTGGATGACATGGAAAAGTAAATAACGGACAGATCGGCTGCAGTAATGTGACATGCCACACTTGTCAGACTGGATGTTCGTGTTTGGCTCTACTCAGAATTCAACATGTCAGCAAGGCTTCGGAGAGAAGGTGGCAGTGAAGGTCTATCAGATAAGAAAAGGCTTACCTGCAGATACAGCACCAGGCGCCACTTTTCACTTCAAATGGGACTAAACACTCACCTCCTCTTGTAGATACTGTACACCCTGGGCTCAGTATTGACTTTTACCTGAGGGTTTGTGATAAGCAGTGCTCTTGAAGCAAACATCCATTAACTATGAGCCTGCTTCCACTGGTGGTGAAGGGTAGGTGATGAAGGTACAAGTGAGTGAGTGAAGGAGATTAAGGGGTGGGAGCAGTTGTGTTCCTCTGAGACTTGCAGAACTCCTTCTCTCGGGGGGTGAGTTGGTGAAAGGTGGACCTGTAAAAACTGGTCCAGACTTCGTTTTAGTTTAGTGTCTGGAGGTGGACTCCACGATGAGGGGAGAAGTGAAGTTGAACCAGTGCTTAGGAGCTGAAAGGTGTTCCCCCAGGCCCATGGCCAGCCCTACCTGTTTCAAAGGCCAGGGTGAGGTACAACAGAGCAGGGCTGAAAGGGCCGGGCCCTGCCTGGTTGTGGGCTCTGAGCTGAACCTCGTAGGCTGTGCTGTGATTCAGGCCCAAGATGGTATAGCTGGACTCACTTGCAGGAAGTGTGATGAGCCAAGGGGGAGCAGAGGAGGCTGGTAGGGTAGAGGAGCCTGAGTCGGAAGCCTTTCTGTAAGCTACGGTGTACTCTGTGACGGTGCTACTGCACTCGTCTGGGGCGGGGGGCAGCCAGGAGAACTGAAGGGAGCAGCAGGTAGCGTTCACAAAATCGATTATTTTAGGGTATCCTGAGGGTGGACACATGGGAACAGCTATTTCCTGCTGCATCGCACTTCCGTAGCCAGCTCGGCTTTTCGCGGAGAGGACAAAGCTGTAGGAGGACCCTGGGGAGAGGTTTCTGACAGTGAAATTTCTCTCTTGAGGTTGGAAATCCACAGTCCCGTTTAAAGAAGTGTTCTTCAGCCCGAACTGTAGGCGGTAGCCCTGGATTTCCACTGGGGCCACCCGGCCATCAGAACCTGTCTCGGAGCATTCAAGCGGAGGAGACCACCTCACCACCACAGACGAGCCGGATCCCGGACGCACCCACAGGGACGGCGAGCCAGGCACTGCAGAGTGGGCAACATAAAATCGGTTGTAACATGCACTCTAAAACCATGTATCATGTAAATCTTGCAGAGGAAATTAGCATTGATCTGCTGTTTATTTACGGCACAGCTTGCTGTAAGATCAATTCCTGAATGTGTTACTAAATCCAGAGCGCTATGTAGTTGACATATGCTTACCAATCCCTGTGGTCTGCACTAGCTTAGCTTTGCTGTGTGCTCCATCCCCTTTGGTGGTGTATGCAGCCACTGAGACAGAGTACAAAGTCTCTGCTTTCAAACCTCCTAAAACCAGTTCCTGATGGAGGAAAACACACCATTAAATACTGAACCTCTTTTCTACAGAAAAAGTGATTAGTTGTTAAAAAATATGATGCGAGTACACATCAGCAGACACAAGTTATCACTATATTGAAACAAAACAATATTGTTTTCAAATACTCCTTTTTCCTTACTAATTAAGTACATTTTAAAGTAATTTAGATAATAGATGAAAAGCTACGATAAAATAAATTCCAACATGCGATAATAAATCATAAGATTTGTTGGGAACCACGTTTAAATATATACAAAAAATAATTTAAAATTGAAAATTAAAATGTTAAATTTTCAAGTGCTGCATTCTTCGCTCATCACACTATTATCTTTGCAAGTTTGTAGACAGAGTTAAATGCAAAACTTCTCAAACAAGGTAGAAAACAAATTACAGAACACATTTTCTTCTTTCTGTGTTATATGTCTGTCAGCAGAAATGTCTGTTGACAGACATATGGTCTGCATATATATCACAATAAATTGATTGGTAACAAGCTCCTCAACTCAGTGGCTCTTCCTATTAGTTGTACCCCAATTTTTGTAGCAATGTTTTTCCTTTCACTTAACATTCCATTATTATGATTGGATATAGAACTCTGTATGCACCAAACCTTTTTAGCAATGACATTTTTGTGGCTTATCACCATTGAGAAGTGGAGAACTGTTCCACAGTCAGCAGTCCTCCACATGACATGTAAAAAAAAAATCTTTCTTTAAATTTCCTTTGAAACTATACCTTTCTGAGAATTGTGGGTTTTGCACTAGGTGCCAAATATTATCACTTGAAATTGTGTGTTATTAATGCACATCACACACACAGTATTGTGTCAATACATAGGTATTCAATATAAATTGCTGAAATAAAATTACTTTTCAATTAGATTCTAATTTATTGTGATGGATATGTAATAGCAAAATGAAGAATTATCAAAAATGTTTTACATTTGAACATCTCTTGTATTATCAGTTTCAGTGTATGAGTATTTTAATGTTCATTTTTATGTTTTTTATATACAAATTCATATCCAGTCTGAAGGAAATTGTGTATGTTTTTGGAAAAAGTATTATTAATTACATCAATTTATTTCTTTAAACATAAAATGATCTACTTTTTGGGACATGTCCAAAGTAACCGAACAAACAAATATAGAATTAGATAATAGAGGATTTCATTAAATCCTTGTTAAGAATTGAATTCAAAGTTTTGTTGGATGGATTTGCTTGTGAGCTCATTTATAATTTCCTTGTGGGAAAACGACCGGCAGTCTGCACTCACATACTGAGTCGAATCATCCTCCTCCATCTTGTCACACAGAAGAAGCACGCCCCCGTAGGCAGCCGAGACAGATGAGACGAGGAGTGAGTCAAAAGATTAGATGGGAAAAAGGAAAATGTTTACAGATATTAGAGATGAGCGTCGGTTTATCTTTGAAATGGCGATTTCACCTGGGATTCATCCAATAGAAGGTCTTTGATTCGGGGCAGGGTGCGTGATTCACCGCTCTCCGTGCGGCTGAAGTGCACCTGGTACCCCCGTATCTGGCCTTGCCGTAACCGTGGCAACACAGAGCGCCACGTTACCCGGAGAGCTGAGGAGTTGAGCGGCTGAACGTCCACCTGACGGGGAGCGGCGCCAGGAACTAGCACACGCAGAACGCACGCAAATGCAGAGTTAATTAAAAAGACAAATTGTCCCAACTGGTAAATAAACAACTAACCAATCAATACCATTTAAGTCTGATGAGCGACACACATTCTTACCATCCTCATGTGTTCTGCACAGCACGGCCGGGCTTCTGGGTCCGGTCCCCTCTGCTGTGGAGGCTGCCAGTGTGATATTGTACCAGCTCCACTTCTCCAGGCCCTCTAACACAATCTGTCTCTGCTGCGCTGTGATGGGAGGCCCATCCACCTCAAAGCCCTGAGCTTCTCCTCCTTCTTCTTCTCCTGTCCCAGAAACCCTTTGGTATTTGAGCTCATAACCTGCCAACTCGCCATTCTGGGCCTCCACCTGAGGCGGCCTCCAGCTCACTCCCAGTGAGGTGGAGCTGACACTCTCGCAGGACACACCTTCAGGTGCAGCTGAGGGCTCTTGGATGGATAGAGGTAAGGGAGCAAATTGGCAAAGAGTTTAGGATATAAAAAAAACAAACAATAAAACAGTAAGAGAGGGGGAAAATCATAAGCAAAAGGATGGGAAGCAAGGGCAAAAAAAGGAAACAATAAGAAATGAAAGTAAACTCAACTGAAATAAAGAACACACACCTTGGAAAAGTATCAATACCCCTTGATTTATTTGTGTGTATCTAGTCCGGTTACAACCACAAGGTTTAATGTATTTACTGAGATTTACTATAGTGTGATAAACCAACACCAAGTAGAGCACAATTGTAAAGTGGAAGGAAAATATACATTGTTTATATATTTCCCCTTTAGGCTTGGGATTGAACCAGTTTTCTGCATTAGTTTTAAGCATTTTAGGCTAAATCAATATGAATTAGGGTCATTGACCTGCTGGTAGGTGAACCTCCTTCCAGCATGTCATCTACAGTCTACAAAAAGTTGACTTCAACATTGCCTTGAAATTTTACAACCCAGCCCGGACTCAGAGACATGGTGTCTGAGCCTAATCCAACCTGACTAAATAACTCCAATTAGAAGCCATTTTGATGCTTGTTGCAATCGCTGGATGAGTTGATTGCAATCACTTGGATGTGTGACTGATAGGAGCAGAGCAGGGCGGCGAAGCCACACATGAATTAGTTGTTCAGTGCTCTGCACTTATTGCAGTCCAACTTCTGCATTTGCTTTCATTATTTCCTCAACGAGGTAAACAACTTACTCCTCCATTTACACTAGAATAAGTATCATCACTTTCTACATTGAGCATTCCAGTTTAGTTTTCTCTGTGCTTTGTCTGCAATAGGCTTATTAAAAATGCACCAGGAAAGATTAACCCTAATTTCAAGAAAGTAATGTTGACGCAATCAGGCCCAGGTCTGGATTATAGATCAAAACTCTAATGGACACACCTACACTTAAGGACAATTCAGGAAAAAAATAAATAAAAAATTGTTTTAATGATGTCTTTGGACAGTGTGAGGAAGCCGGAGTATCCAGAGAGTACCTATGCATGCACAGGGAGCATGTAAACTCCATGCAGAAAGACCCCAGACTGGGATTTGAATTCAGGACCTTCCTGCTGCAAGGCAACAAAAGTGCTACCAAATGCAGCCCATGTGAATACATATTAGTGCCACTAAGTTTTTTCAAGTTTTCAGTGATAGAGAAAATCTTAAAAACCATGTGTCATTTTCCTTCTACTTCACATTTGTGTACATTATCACATAAAATCCCTACAAATTAAATAAAAAGCTGAAACATGAGGTATGAATACTTTGCAAGGCTTGAAATAAAAAAAAAGAAAAGAAGAAAAAGAAAAGGGACGCTACAGCATAGTGTAAATGCATAATGTTAGGCTAAGAGGATAATGAAATAAACCCGAGACAAGAGTATTGATCCTAAGTGGACAACTTAATTATATGGAAGAAGATTGCACATCCGATAGCCAACAATAATTTTATCATCTGGCTGCAGCTGGTGGCATGAAGGGGTCCAGGTTCATGAATGGAAAAAAAGAGAATGAAAAGAAAAAATAAATTCTCTCCTTTTGAAGGAGTGACACACAGCTTTCCACCCAGAAGCACACACATACGCACACCCGCGCACACCCATATATATATATATATATATATATATATATGCACATTTCCCAACAGCAGCCTCCATGGCAGCGTAATCCCTGAGTCCTTGGGATAATAGAGTGTGGTGAGACTTTCCTGCTGACAAGGGGAAGGTCTTAAGGTTTGCAGCAAGGAGATAAAACAAGCTAAAACAATCTTACATAGTGCCAAAATGATTTAGAAGTCAGGTTGGAAAAGAAAGGCACTAAGACAGAAAGTCAGGATGGAATATATAAAAAAGGAAAACATGAAGAACTTTCACACCTTTCCGCCACTACAACAGACATCCCTCACCTTAACACACGTGCAAAGGCTAAAGCACGGGCGAGGTGTCCAGGCTTGTGCTTGATCTCCTGAGGTGTGCAGCTCAGCTCTGTGTGCGTGTGTCTGCGTGTGTGTAACAGTCACAGCTGACAGGTTCAAGTATCTATTCACTCAGCCGTACAGCCACTGTTCTGTTGGCCTCGGGGGACAATCTAGATGTGCACCAAAGCTTGGCGATAACAAAGCACACCTAACCTCCCTGGGAAATGAATTCTACTGCATGAAACAGTCTGCTTATCAAGCACCTTCTTCCCTTTATCCAAGATACCCTCCCCTACCCCCACCTTCCGCTTTGACACCTCTAGTGTACCACCCAGTTAGGTCACTTCAGAAGGGGAGCGAACAGTCACCGTTCTGCTGAGTTATTGTTAAATACTTAAAATAACAAAACTTACCATGTCAGAGACAACCTAGAGTACTTTATCACTGCTGTGACTTTATGAATTCTTTCCTTGGTTCCATTTCTTGTTTATCGTTTTGTCCTCTTAAGGGCAGAGGGGATTTTGAACGCACAGCAACACGGTAGATCCGTTTTGAGCCTTACCGGCTATCAGTGTTTGTGTAAAAAAAGGTGAAAGAAATAGAGACAAGGGAGAGAATCCAAGTGTTGTATGTAGTAAAATATAAACTATATGGTACTTACCTGACATCATAACAGGCCAGTGACCGTCCTTTAACACACCACTGGTTGCGAGTCAGTAAGTGGAAGAAAGTTTCAGACTCTCAAAAATGCATTATACTGTACACTGACAGAGGATAGGAAATGAAGAGATAGCCAAGAAATATAAGTACAAAAACATAATTCTGCTGCTCTGTCTCCATCTGTCGTGTTGTTTTGGCTGTGTGGGGGAAGAGAGGCAAATCAGCGGAAGATAGACACAGTTAAAGGTGCACGGATGGATGGGAGGAGGGAGAGATGGACAGATGGGATGAGAAAGGAGACACATGGAGAGATTCTGAGATGATTTCCAGGTTTTTATCAGGTCAGCAGCTGAGGAAACGGTGACATGTGTGAGCGTGTGATTTGAGAGGCAGAAAATATTTCCCAAGGAGGTAAATATGACACGATTAAAATGTGCAGGAGGCGCTTGTTGCGGTGCTTGTGTGAGCATATAAAATTAATGAAACAAGGACATACTGGCTTGGGATGTCCTCTGCACAAGTTCATTGGTGAACGCGCCGATGCCTTTGTTGGAGATGGCTGCCAGGGAGAAGGAGTAGTCGGTGTTCGCTTTCAGGCCCTCGACGGTGTAAGAGTTCCTCGACCCGAAGGTCAACTTCTCCTGTGAGCGGAGAACAGAGAGGTGAAGCGATGCTGAGTGCCAGGGTTAATCTCTTACCATTTCCCCCTTTTATCTCACCTCTTTACTTCTGCGATGGTACAAAGTCCACAAAAAAAAACAAAAAAAAAAACAAGTGAGCAAAAAAGCTTACCAAACTGCCAAACTTGACAGGCTTGTAGAGAAGCTCATAGTTGACAATTTTCTCCTTGGTGTACGCAGGCTCCCAGGTCAGCTCAATGCTGGTGTCTGTCACCTTCCCGACTTTAAACTTTCCTGGTTGACCTGGAACTGAGCAGGACCAGACAGCACACCCAGTAAGGCCTCAGCCATTCCAACAAGGTATCTTTCTAATGTTAACACAAACTATGATTATTCTTCTGGCAGTTCAATGTCCTGAAAAGATTCTTTATAAATGGTTTTGCACAACAGGAGACATAGCGGCCTCCACACTTATTAGCACCCGTGCTAACGATGTGCAAAGAACTATAAGAAGATTAATTTTCACCTTGCAAAATGTTGAAGAACTGGAGCCTTTAAATTTCAATTAATTTATTCAGTGGAAAAAAAAAATCTAATAATAATCACGGGTGGTGCAATTATTGGCACTTTAAAGAAAACCTATAATTCCTAAATGAAGAAAATCAACTGAGTTTAGTATTTTGTAGAAAATGCCTGACTGCTTTTAAGGTGACCAAAGTGTATGAAAAGACTCTAACGCAGGGGTGGGCACACCTGGTCCTCGAGGGCTGGTCTCCTGCAACATTTAGATCAGGGGTGCCCAAAGTCGGTCCTCGAGGGCCGGCATCCTGCATGTTTCAGTTCTCTCCCTGGTTTAACGCACCTGGATCAAATGATGGCTCATTAGAAGG
>CAEFZX010017651.1:0-26984 GCA_903066825.1 Alfaro cultratus
GTATATATATATAGTGAAATTTGTAATTTTATCATAAAAAGAAACAATTGAGCCAAAACTACTGCTAGCTCTCACCAGATTATTGTTTCACTCAGCCTTCATAGCACAAACCACTATTGTTTTTGAGAATGAGATATTTAGCTCTAGCAGTAAATTACAGTTATACAATAAAATTATTATTATTATTATTTTTTGTCTAAATCCATGCTTAATGCCTCATTTATATTTGAACAGACTGCTTCAGAGCAGACCATTTGATTCGTAAAACTATTTAGGACCAGATCTACTTTTACGGGTTTAGAACTGTAAAAGTGACACGCAAACTTGATTTTCTCTTGACGTTTAGCAACTGCTGTTTTGCCACTAAATAAGCTTTCTTTAAAATTAAAAAATGCAGTCTTGAAGTCAAAGACTGACTGACAAAATATCACAGATTTTTTAAAATCTAAGTATTAATTTTGCACATTTTAATTTAAGCTGGCAAAGAAAGTTTTGTTTTATTTGGTGATACGACTGAGATACGCGGTTTGCACATTCACATTTTAATCAGCCTAACAACACTACAAACTGTTCAATCTGCAAAAAGAAGTCAAGAGGATCAGAATTAAATCAAGCGTCGCCTCTTAGTGTTCTTGTTTAAGCAACAGTTGAGTGGTTTAGAAGCTTATTGTTGAATATACTGAGAAGCTGTCACTCTCACCATTAGGCTGCTTGATTCAAACAGGATTTTAACGCTTCTAAAATCACCATAAATATGAAAAGTACCAACTGTCTTGGTTGTTCACTTAAACTGTCTATTTGGGCGTACTTTCAGACTAAAACTGGTGCACCAGACTTTTTTATTTTTTTTTTTGCTCTTCTCTTTCTATCTTACTTTTGGAAAGTGAGTTCTGTTGCAGCTCGAATCTGATTCCAGCCAATGTGAACTGCAAAATGCCAGACTGTAAGACACAGGGAGCCTGTGAGATGTGTGGCTGAGCACATCTCCTGTGGGTTAGAAAAATCAGTCAGCAGGAATAAGCTGGCTGAGCTGACGACAAGGTATGGTGGAGAAGGGAGGTTTACTTTCAAGGATACCCTTTCCCCACTGCTGAGGGTTAGCTTATCCCTGCAGAATGTCTCCCAGCTGCCACGTGCTGGCTCTGGCGCTATATGCAGCATGCCACTGCAAATGATAATCCAGTAAAAAGAACCAATATGCTGCAAAAGAGTCAGCGCTGCCCTGTTGGCTCTCTGTTGACAGATATACATCTGTGGGGATAAACCCCAAACTAGAGGCAAATGTGCTCAGACAAGTGGGGAAGGGGCTTTGAGATTAGCTGCTCACCGCCTCAGCGTCATACTGTGTGATGTCAGACCCCCTTTGCCCTGCTCTTTGTCATCCCACGTTTACACACTATGCACCATTCGAGTGGCTGTAAGCTCAGCAATGAATCTACAGGAATCCAAAGGAATTACACTATGAAAGACTATTTTGCCCCATTCCTGAAGGAAGACGGTTAAAAGCACTTCATACCTGATACTTCTCGATAAGCTTCAGGCTTTACTTGACCCTCGTGAAAAGTAGCTAAAGCAGTGTTTATCTCAAGAAGGTTTCAGAGATCATCATTGTGCATCAAAGGTATAATCTTAATTAACTCAGTCAACAATTGTGTTGCAGCAAAAGACTTTTATATTTGTGTTTGAAATGATCAAATATACATGACAAGATAATATACATTTTTATAGCAAACCATAGATCCATACAGTAAAATTATCTGCTGTAATTATATTCAAGTGATTTAAACTGTTAATAGTAAACTACATTTTGTTATGGCATTATGAAAGCAGAATTTATTTTGACATGTTTAAAGTGATTTGAAAAATGGAAATATCGGAATATGAGAATTTTTGATGCAGGTCCTGGTGTGAAGCTCGGTAGTAGGCGTGTGTTCTGTGAGAGGTTTGTGCGTTCCCGACATTACAGTATTGTGTCTGAAATGAAGCCTATACTTCATTTCATTGCTGTTTGCGGAGTTGACCTTTACCATTCTCTCTTGGCCTTCATATCTGTTGAAGTGGGCTATTGCCCGACTACGGATGAGCCTGTGAATCTCATTTACTCTGTGCAATGATCTCCCTTTTCTCCTTTAGCTGCAGTCACTGAACAAAGTTAATATTTTTTCTACTGAAATTGCATCAGTACACTAGTCTTTGACCCAACAGACAGGTAATCTTTTAGGTTATTTTTATCACACTGGGTGTTGTGCTGCAAAGAAGTTAAACAACTAAAGTTGTCTGTTTTCCAGACTGAAAACGTAGTTCTAAGAAAAGAAGTATGTCGTTGAGTTTAAACCAAAAAACATTTATAACATCAACATCAATGCTTGGTTTTGAATTGTACTGGATTGATCTGTGAATAGACAAATGATGCTGGATGTTGTCTTTTTTGTTTTTTTCCTGCAGGATTTCCAACAAGAAATCCAAAATGACATTTGTAAAACTGTTTTACAATTCCCCTTAGTCCAAGGGAGACAGAAGCATTTCTGAATTTGTTACCGAGTTCTCCTTTTTGTCTGTGTGTGAGGTGTCAGTTTTCTCATTCAACGCCTTCATCATCAGATGCAATTTTTTATTTCTTTTACCCTGTGAGAAAATGGATGTGTGGTGTAAGAAAGTATATAACATGTGACCTGCAGGAGTCTCAATGAATAAGAGTTTAGAGCTTTGTATTAATAAAGACCAGAAGATAATACATCATTGTATCGATGTTCTGGCTTAATCTCAGATTGTGAAACAGACACAAAAGAAGAAAGTTTAAATGTGTTCACATGAACACCAAAATTACGCAAAAGTTACTTTTGTTGTGGCACAACAGAAGGATACTGTGTTTAGGTAATAGTTGTTTTTTGTGTCGAGAGAAATGTTTTGGACATGTCAGAAAACTATTCGACAGGAATATTTTCTTGCTTTCACTTCTATATAGGTTCAAATAAAATGTGCCATGTTTTTGTAATCTGAACCATGTACGTATTATTGAACAATCTTACTCAAGTTAAGCAGGAAAAAAATTTTGTTAAAATTTCTATGGTTTTGATGTTTCTTTACAAACTCATAACATTGTAGTTTTGATATCCACAACCTTCAAAATACTGAAAGTGGATCTTTGTTAGCCTAGTAAATGAGATGAAAGTATTATTATTATTTAAAAAGGTACTCCCTTAGCAGGTTAGCATGTCATTTCAAACATTAACCAGTTGAATTCTTTTGGCTTTTTAGAAGTCCAGCAGTCCTTTTGTAAAGACAATTAAGTTGTTATCTACTATGCATATTTTTGGTTTTCCTCCTATCTATCTTGAAAAAGACAAAACTGAAAAGCTCATGTATGTTCTCTGCTGTGAAGGCTGCATGTTCCTAGTAGAGAGAACATCGGGTTCCTCACCAGGGCCGGACATTAGAAAAAAGTGGCCCGTGAGTTCCTGATCGACTGACCCACCTTCAACTGCTTGGTTGAATTTTTAATTATAGGTCTATAAATATAGATGTATAGTCACATTTCTAATGTGATGATCCTTATTCTCAGATGGTCAATATAACTTCCTCAACAATATGTACAGATAGATTACCTTTAAGATTAATTATAACATAAATTTTAACTGTAAAGCTAAAACTAAAGCTCAGAAATGTTTACATTTTTTACTGCACTTTCCTGGAGGCTTTTCCTATTTTTATGTCTCTTAACTTTTCAGTGCCACTTTTATGTTTTGTAGTTTGCTTTCACTGCTTGGTTTTCACAGCATTTAATGTTGTGGTTGTGCTCAATTGAGGAATGGCATGACAGTGTAACAAAGCAAAGTAAGCAGCTATACTGCTTGAAATTTAATAAAGAACATGGCTTTATGTTCTTTGTCATTCTCAATAAACATTTGTTTATTTTGTAAACAATAAACGTTTGTTTATTGAGAATGATACTAAATTTAAATTAACAGCTAACAGTTTTAGCAGAGATCACATAAAAGGTTTTAAAATGCTTAACATCTAAATTTAAGATTAATTTAGCAAGTTTATTTTGTGAAAGTGCAAAGAATAATATTCATAGTTTGTTTTGTTACCATAGCCACAACCTGATGCAATGAGTTTAATCATTGTGTTTGAGCTCAGTTTCTTCACAAATACTTCTCGGCAAATAACCAATTTGTTTTTAAGCTTGGCCAATCATACTGGGCCCCCTCTCTGAGACCCCACCAAATCCATGTTGAACTGCAGCTATGGTGGTGATGTTCTTGGTGGTGAAGCAGGGCCCCTAAATCATATTCAGCTGAAGGCCCCATACCACCTATGAGTCAGAGCCACTGTTCTGCTTATCTCTCTGAGGGACGCGAGAGACAAACAGGGAAATTTAATTGATGTGGTACTAGTAGGACAAGGTTTTTCCATTCCAAGACAGTTGTTTTTTTAATAAGTGCCACAGAGACTTTTTGTTTTTCTAGGCCAACCTTTATAGGACAGATTTTTCTGATTTCCTCTCTTCATTGTCAGCCAGCTGGCCCTGTGGCCCTTGTTCACATGTTTACAGGTCCACTCTGCAGCCCCGAAAACAACAGCGTGCTACAGGACTACTGGAGGAGCTCAAAAGCAAAACCAACACCACGGGCCCACTAACCCAGCGGCCCACCGGGAAAATTCCCACACGCCAATCTGCCCCTGTTCCTCACGCTAGTGTCTTGTAATTTCTGCTCCCAAGCGTTCTGTTGTCTTGACAGTCTTCCACGTGAGATACATGAGGATGGACATGCAAACATGTTTATACATCTCTTCCGGCAAGAACCCGGAAAATGTATCTACTAAATAATGCATTTTTTTCAGTTCTAAAGACTTCACCAACTGCAATCTGCATTTGAATGATAATGAAAGGCTTGAAATGCACCAATCAGACATTTGTGTCTGATTTGTGGTTGTTGCTCATCTCTGACATGCCATTGCTGATCTTAGCTGTAATTAAGAGCATTCAAAATAATTTTCTTAATGGTCATTAATAATTTATGTTAGAAGTACAGGCAACATTTTATGAAGAGTCAAGATGCATCAAATCAGTTTCATAGAAAAGAAGAAATATATATTATGGAGAAAACATTTTAAGCTTACTTAGCACAATGTAATAGGTATTAGTGTGGTTGGTATTAATAATCATCTCCTTTCCCTGGAGACTGGTTAGGGTTGGTCAAACTGAAAATCAAACCGTTCTGATCTACAGTTTATTCCTTGGTTCAACTTTAGGTCAAAAACTGTAATGACAATATTTGTTTTGCTACTGCTAAAGTTTGAAAAAGTTTTTTTTTTTTTCATTACATTATGGACAATCTCATAATTGTAGTAAAGCGTTAAAGTATGTACAAATATGAAATCTACATGTACTTTATGCAAAATTACATTTTACACTTTTTTTTAATTCACAGCAGCATGATAAAATAATGTGAAAGTCTATGATTATTTACTCTTTAACATGAAATCTGTGCAAACCTGAATCAGAGATGTCAACAATATTCTATCCTCAAGTTTTGAAACACGTGAATCTGTTTCCTTTATCAGCTTTTTTTAATTCAGTATTAACACAGAAAGTCCATCAGTTTCACATAGGCAGCCAGATTTTGCATCACTGACTTTCTGTGCTCATAAAGGCCCTTCAGTCAAGCAGTGAGGCTGGATGAGCTCCAGATAAAAAGACTCTACTTCACTATCTTTGGAAAATTGATAGCTCGCTGGAATAAGTAACACATTTTCAGGGACTTGTAAGCAGCAAATCATAGGCAATGTAGTTCTTCATTGCAGGGTCAGAATTTGAGTATTGGTATTAGGATTTGACATGCTTGGCAGTTCTTGACACAAGATAGTAATAAGAAGGTTTGGCAAAAACATCGAATACTTCATGGTCTTACTAGCACAGTATGTAAGAGATGTAAACCATATCAACACTAGGTATGGGTCACCATAAGATTCTCACTGGAGTAAAAGCAGGTTAAACTAAGACTTAAAACAAAATGTAAGTAATTTAAAACACGTTGCCAACTAGCTTATCCCTCCCCAACTGCTGTGTTAATAAAGTGCCATCTTAATAAGTAGTGAGTGAGATTCATTGTTTACACAATTGTGTGTCAACCACTAATATTTCACAAAAAATAGTCTTTGCTGTAACTATAAATAAAGTAGCAGCCTTGATTCAGCCAGGTGATCAGCAGTGGAGAAAATACTGATCAGTCAACGACTTGTTCTGCATCTAATTAAAAAAAACTTTTAGCATTTTGATTGATGGAATGTAAAATTAACAATTAACCTAACAATTCTAAAAAATTGGACCAGGAGGGTTATTGTAAAAAGTTTTTTTTTTTTTTTTTGTTTGTTTGTTTTTTTCCACCCCCATTGCACACGTTAGCAGGGATCTGGAAAGCATTCACACCTGACAAATAAGGCAAGTAACATAATGACCACTCATTTTTTGTGGACTATAGCTCACTTTCTCATACCTGACGCTTATGTGGCTTATGGCATAAGCTTCTGCAGCTTATACCATCACAGTTGGACAAAGGAGCCAGTGCAGCCATACACCATCCTCTGTCCTAACAACTGTGTTGGCATACTCATTATCACAACCTGTCAACTGTTGTTTTAAATCCACAGGATATTCTACATTACAGCTGCTTCTTGCAGTTGTGTTCGCCTCTGGGCCTGTGTCCCCAACCCAACATCTTCAGCCAGAAAACAACCTTTGGTTTGTTTTCTGCTTTCTCTGCAGTAGTTTTATGTATAGATTTTTTAAAAAACAAAACAAAAACAATTGTTGTAACTTTTTAAGATATGTCAGACTCATGCTCTTCAGCCAAAAAAACATCCTTTACACTAATATAGGGAATTCTGCTAGGTGATTATTGATGTAGAAGGCTATGAGTCAAGGGAAATCCAAGCCTGTATACTTTTTGCTCTATCCTAAATTTTGTTTTTAATAATGCTATATGTCTCTGTGTGTAACAGATACACACAGAGACATAAATTCTGCTTTTACTTCAGTGTAACGGGAGGACAATTATTTTCCTCCAAAACCGGTTTAAGTGAGATGCCATCCCTATAAAAAAAACCCCCCAAAAAACTAACTTTAGGATAAAGACTCAAAAAGCACAAGCTTAAGCTCTTGCATGTTTATACCCTTTTATTGACTTCCTCTTTAAAGGCTTCCCACAAGTCTCAGCTAAAGCTGGAGTTCAGATACTGAATGCAGGCATATTTGCAAGTGAAGGTGGGGATAAAAGCGCTGAAACTCATGTCCTCATAAAGAGAGATCAGCAGTGTGTACGGGGGCTGCATACCGATGCAAGAGATGCCAATGCTCAGAGCCAGAGAGCACGCTATGCTGAAAAAAAGGCCTTAAGCTGAGAGCAGAGGGATAAGGAAGGAGAAGGTGAGAGGCAGAGGCACACAAACTGTGTAAATCCGAGGATGTGTCATTATGTAAGGTATCTGCCACTTCACTTACCTGCTGTGACTTGAAAATGCAAAAGGTGTTATTGCAATTATATGTGAAAGGTTAACTATTACATGTGACATTATGGATCTACCTTCTGAGTACTTATTTCTGATATTAGTAGCCTGATGTGATTGTTCCTTCACAGGTGTGCTCATACAGGTGTTTACAGATATATAAGATCTTGAGAAATAAAACATCTTTTAGTGAGTTATCCGCTTGTTACCAAGAAAACCTGGAGAGCAGCAAAGACTTGTAGCATTTTCTTGCTGCAGTATTGTGACATTCAGAGAACATGTATACAGCAAATATCTGTGATTTTTTTATATATTTTTTTTATGTATTTGTTTTTTTACTCTAAGGGCCAATTTGTACCTGATGCACTCAGAGACAATGGCAACAATAGATGTCTTGTTATTCTTATTGTGTCATGTTACAGTTAATATCTGCCAACATGAAAGTGTTCTTTTACACATGTGTTTTGTAACAGGTGTGTCTGCGTGGTGAAAATAATCCTTGGGAGTTTTGGACAAATTTTAGACAAGTTTGCGTTTTTGTGAGTTATGTAGCCTTAGTACTAAATTAGACATGAAAATCAAGATGCACTGATTAGACTTTGTGGAGGATTTATAATCTCCAATTTTAGTCAAGCTTTGATAGACTGATATCAATTTGAGGATTTTTTTATTTCTCTTTAGGAAATATATGAAGAGATAAGAGCAGTATTCAGATTGGTTTTGTCCAGCCTGACAGGTTATCTACTAGCTAGTATACATGTATAGGGATGCATGTAGTATATATTGGCAGAGGCATTTACTTGCCTGCCGTCAAACACTAAAGAACTTGTGATATATGTTTTTAAATCCGTAGCATTTAATATGATCTAGATCGACCCTGTGCAGACATAATAGCTCTCTTGGGAAAGCTTCCCTCAAGGTTTAGGGGCTTATGGGAAGTTTTGTGCATTCCTCCAGAAACACAACCGTGAGGTCAGACACTGGTGTTGGACAACATGGCCTGGTTTGCTATTTATTAAAGATGGTTTTATGGGTAGAGGTCAGGACTCTGTGCAGCCCAGTCATGTTCTTCAGCACCTGAAGAACCTGCAAATGTTGAATAGACTACTTCTACTTAAATTCACATTTCAATTGTCTTTACAGCGATTTATATTACAATATGTTGTGGAACATGCACTTTTTACCATCCATGACTTTTAATCTTTTTTTAATTTTATTAATAATGGATTTTGAATTTGAATCTAAAGCCCATGTCAAATGCTCATAATTCTATTAACAGAAGCATATCAGAAAGAATCCATGAAATGAAAAAGCAGAAAATACTCTTAAATAATCACTAAATAATTCGTACTAGTGATGCACTGTCCAATGGATTGGCTATCAGAAGATCAGGTCTAGAGGACACAGATTTTTTTTATTTTTTGAATGATCAAATTATTCATAACTAGGATCTCCCACCATTTTCAGTTGTAAAGACATTAACCAATATGCTACTCTTTGATTCACTTTCTTAAAGTTTGAAAGCTTGAGGATATACACTGATGCAAAATCATCTTGTAATTATTTCTCACTGTTTGATTTGAAATGATCTCTATCAAAGAGCCTAAATATCATTTTTTTAATTTCATGTGTTACAATTCTTAGAATAAATTAGAATAAGTCAAGGTCAGAATCTGCAGATCAGTCTACAAATAAAACTATCAATGGACAGAAAAAGCCTGATCACTGTGTTACCATTTCCTCTGGCTTTTAATAATCTGCAGAATGAGAAATTGTTTTACCTGCATGAGTAGATATAACTTTATTATAGTTTTATGGCTTCCTATTACCAATAAGTTTTGTATGTATTTGCATCAAATACCGAATTTCAGACTGTCTTATATGAAGATAATGGAAACAATATTCTGAAATGCAGAAACTGCATCTGCTACAGCAACACAGTGAACTTTAGTGTCAATAACAGGCTTGCCTTTCCCATTGTCAGCTATATCTGCTATATTTCACAAATCACAAAGAGAAAGATGCGATTTTTAAGGATTGTACTGCTGAAATAGCAGGATCTGAAGTCGAGATGGAGGCTACAATAAGCCGCTATAATGGCCAGTCTGGATAGACCCTGGACTCTATGGACTCTGGGATGATTATACATTTAGTATCCTCTGGAGTGAGGACATCCAGTGTGCATCAAGTGACCTTAACCACTAGAGCTGTATAGCATCCCCCAGATAATGACTATTCTGAACCCCAGGAGCAGGCCTCATCACCCCATAAATACAGGGAACATACAGGCTCACAGTGGAAAGCTACACACTGTAACTTTTCAAATGCACTCGTACTTGTTGAGAGGAATGTGTTGCAGAAAAAAAAGAACTGGTTGGCATTCAATGGTTAATGAGAACTTTGTTGTTTTGGACGCTGTACTTTAGTTATTCTGGTCTAAATGACAAATTATCTTGGATTAAAAAAACTCTTTTTGGCAACTTTGAGCAGAATTTATGTTTTCTAACAAGACAATCTTTACAAATTATTACAAAATATACATTTTATTAGTTTATCCAGAAAAAAAAAATTAGTTCAACAAGGCCCTGCTGATAAGTCAGTGAACCTGGAGAAGATTTATTTTACAACAGATATGATGGAGCTGATGAAAAACGTCTTTTTCAGGTTGGAATAAAACCTAAAAAATTTAGAAGCTCTTTTTTTCTCCGGGGTAGCACAGTACAAAAAGGTTTTCCGTTTCAATAGTTTCACTCCTGCCTGAATTGTCACTGTGGGGCCCCACTTTTCACTCAATGCAGAAGTGGGCCCTCTGGACACAATTGCTTTCCATGGTGCTGACAAACTAACCACTTCTGTTGTGCAGAGCTCCAAGCCTCTATGTATAATCTGAACACCAACTCAGAACTGCAGATTTTTTTTTTTTCCATATGTGTCATTTTGACTAAAATATTGTGTGCCTTGCAAAAACTGTTCATATCACTAACTCTTCCAACTGTTCCCATGGTTTAACTACAAACTTCAATGTATTTAATGGAGATTTATGTGTCAGGTGAACAGTGGCACAAAAACAATGTGAGAGTAATATTCTGAAACACTGGACAACATTTCTATTTTGCCCAATTTTTCTGACTTCTTTCCAAATAGCCATATTTGTCTTATTTGAAAGTGGGGGGAAAGTGGGATGGCCATTTTTGAGAAAGCTGATCTGTAGGCAGCAACATGTCGGGAGGGGGGGACACCATTCAATTTTATGCTTCTGGCATCCCATTAGAAGAAAGGACTTCAAACCAACCAAAGAATATGACTAATGATCATTTAGGCTCAACAAATAAATTAACACAGCTGTTTTTTGTTTTTGTTTAAAATAAAATCTAGAAAACACTCCTAGAACATTTCAATGTATTCTAAATACTTCACTGGACAGATTCTGAATTACTCATGCTTTTTTTTTTTGTGGCAGCAGAAGAGCAGCGACCGGAAATGTGGGGTTTAAGATATTTTTGGCTCTGCACAGGCTTTACAAATTTATCCCAGACCTGTGAGCTTCAGCTGAGAGTTTTACATTTAGAAGTAGCACTGAAAATGAAGTTTCTTCACTGAAATATTAACTTTAATTCAAAAAATTATGCAGAATATGAAAGGCAAGGAATCAACTGACTGCAAGTCCCTGAACGTCCTGGAAGATGACTGCCAAGCTAGATAATGATATCACTTTTAAATATTATTAGACATTCAATAAAGTGCTGTTTGCATTTGATTGGTTATTTTTCTTTAGATTTAGTTTCTGTAAATAAAAAAATTAAATAAAAAGTTTCAATTAGAATCTAATGTTCTATATACAGTCATATTCAGTAAATGGGAATATTATGGAATATTTTATTTACTTTGGAAACTTCTAAATTGTGTTTCACAATTTACAAAGTGAAACACATTACATAGATCAATTCCACACAGACTGATGTTTCTCTATCTATTAATTATAATTTTCTGCCTGCAGCTAATAATAATAATAAAAAAAAGATTTGAATCACACCAATAAAAAAAACTTTTATATTTCATAAATGTGATCTTAAATGGGGTGTTATACAAAATTTAGTTTGGTAAGCACTATTTTAGGGTACAATGCTATTCCCTCATCAAACACATAATCAGAGTTATTTTGACGTGTTCATGCATGTTTAAGGAGTCCTTGATTCTCCAGTGGTAGCCAGTGCCATAACGCCTTCTCCTTCAAAGCTCCGCCTATTTCCCCAAAGCTCCGCCTTGGAGCTACCATGTCTCAGAGCCCCTCCCCTCAACAGTTTTACATGGCATTAATGGACAACATGGAGAACTGTTGTTGTGAGGGGGAGTGTTGGAAAGGGTAGAAGGTTCTTAAAGAGACGGAGGTCGATTGCAAGTTGCAGATACAGTCTGAGGTGAAATCAAATTGTTTTTGATATATACACAATTTTCAAAACACCTGACGGTAACATAGTTACTTGATGGTGCAATGAAGTGGCTCTATGTGCCTGAAAAAAACCCTCTTTAATGAAGATTAATTTTAACCCTCTCCAGGCAGATGTTGCAGATTTGCAGATTTGCTTGATGATTTTTTTGATAATTTTGACTATTTTGAAAAAAAGTCTGAATTGTATATTACTACCCCATATGATCATTTTCTCCAAATATCAGATTTTTCCTGCAACTAGAACTTAATTTGAGCCTGAGAGGGTTAATACTTGCTCAAAGATTATTTTCCAAAAGTACTTTTTGTGTGACAAGCAAGCGTCACAGGAACACATAACATAATTCATATATAACTATAATATAACTGTATATCTGGATATAAGCATTTCTTATCTTGTTGTTGTTGTTGTTTTTAATTAGTAACAACTTTACTGGTTAAGTGTTGTTAATGTTAGTCCTAAAATGGTGTAATTAATGAATTGCCTTTTTGACAATTGTAAACAGTTCTTATTCTTCATTTAAAACAGGCTCCACTAGGACATAAATGGATTTTTAGTTCTCCAACCTTCAGACTGCATTTCATTTAAGTGGTTTGAGTTTTTATTCTAAATTGCATTACTGGGCAGAGAAGTATTTCTCAGAGCAAAGTGGCTCCATGTAAGTGGAACATTAAGGTTGTTGACAGATCCTTCCAGTAACAGACACCCAGCTGTTTGGTATGCCTTACCAAGGTGTGACATTCAAGGGGAGATCATTTCATTCACATTATAAAACCTAACACATTTTTAACATGTGTAATGTCAAGAAGGAGCAGTTCTGTGTGCTCCTCATTGTTTGGCCTTTAGAAATTGGTAAAGGGTTTAAAGTTCCTTTCTTTAACAGGGGAGTAAGTGGGTGCATTATTACTGTGAATTAATGGAAACCATGGAAACGGCACTTGCAACGCTTTCTTTAAAATCTCTTTTCTGAGAAAAGATTTTTAGGTATTGGCTCAAAACTTCAGATTGCATCACATCTAAACAAATAACAACCACAAGATCATCTGAATTCATCTTCTCTTGGATTATGCCACCATTTTAATGTATTGATGTTTTATTTTTGTTTGTTTGCTTTTTACTTTTATGTATTAGTTAATTTTGGTTAATTGTTTTAAAAATATGATCAAATTTACATTGCGATTTTTTTTGCCACAGCTCACACACCTTTTGGTTAATGAGCAGTGATTGAAATGGATAAATATGTAAATCTGCAGAAGGTAAAAATGTGAATTGTTTTCATAAATCATATTCAGCTGAAGATGGACAGAATGCAACAAATCCTCTTAAGTCTCTCGCTTAGAAATTCATGCAAACTCGTAAACTCACTCCTACACATCAACAGAACATGTTTGGCTTTATGAAACTGATTAAAGTTATACTGTAGACAGGGAGATGCATTTTAATTACTGACTTTACCTTGAAAAGTAACAAATATGGTTACCTGTAAACTTCATTAGTGACACCAAATTATAACAAAAAAGATTTTAATATTTTTGTTTTTCCAATTTACTGATTTTCTAACCAAACCGATGAGCATCCGAAGTGAGTGTAATTAATGCAAATTCATTTCTTGCTAGTACAGTTGGCTCTTTAAATTCATACACCATGCTGAGTTAAGTGTAACAGCAGTGGGTCGGTAAGGCGCTCATTTGTACATCATGATATCATACTAGATTAATCACACAAGTTCAGAGGGGAGAGGACATTTTTTTTTATTTACCATCAAGTCAATTTACTTTATATTTAAATTAATTTTAATTTCTTGGTACTATCTGTGTAAATGGGATTTCACTACATATTTTTTTAAATTTACATTCTAATTTAGGAGCGATTCCATCATGTTTTGGTGTGCAACATTTTGTTGTGATGGTATTTTTCTTGTTATTTTGTATGAACGGCTCCTGATCAACACATAGTTGAATGAACTAATTATTATCAACTGACTAAGCACTTTGTGTGATAAATGCCTTGTATATATCCCATTCTGATGTTAGTTTTAATTTGCTAGAACAAGAACTTTGGGTAACACTTTATTTGATGGGTTGTGAATAAGACTGTCGTGACACCATCATAAACATGACATAACACCTAAGTAAGTCTTCATGAATATTTATGACTGTTGTCATAAAGTGTCATTTGGTGAATCGTGACGCTTTTAATACAAAGTTGACATTATTCAAAATGTCTTTGTTATGACAACTTGACATTAACCAATACATCGTGATCTGACATAAATTTGTTATAAAAGTATTACTGATTAAACTTTAGCTTTAATAACATAAAGCTACATAATAATTTTTAAAGTTTAATCAGTAATACTTTCATAACAAATTTATGTCAGATCATGATTTCTTGGTTAATGTCAAGTTGTCATAACAAAGACATTTTTTGTCTAGGTAGATAAATGTCTTTTTGCTAAATAATTGTGGCACAGTTAAAGTGATTGTTAAAAACCTTTTTTTTTTTTTTCCTTTGCAGGATTGAAATTTTAGAAGTCAACAAATTGGAACATTTTGCTGGTGATTGATGCTCAGTAATTTGTTATTACAAATACTTCCTTTCCAAATCTTGCATTAAACAATAGGGGTCTTAGTAACAATTGAAATCTGTGTTAAAGGGCACAGAAAGGCTTGAAGCATTGTCCGTTTTGTGTGCATGCTCATTACTGCCACTGTTCTGCACTGTAGGAATTTGCCTCTCCTTTTATCAAAGAGTGAATTATCAAGCATGACATAAACAGCCATAATTAGACCATCAATCAAGTAAATTAGATATGGATTATCTTTCTGCAATTGACCCTTTTCTGTGATATGGCTCCAAAGTGACACATTACCAAGATTTAAAAACCGAGATGCCACCCCTCTTATGCTTTCCGTCTTGCCTTTTCGCAGTTTTATTTAGATCCTCTGATTTTCAACTTCAACAAAATGGGTTGCCTTCCAAATTCCTGCTGTCTTAGCAGTCACTGATCTTCTATATGCTTTTCAAAATTTAAACAAATCCACACTGAAGATAATTTATCAATTGTGGCTTTTTACAAAGCAAATGAAACAAATTACCCAAATTATCATATTGGAAAAATTAAATATAGTATAACATAGTTGAATAAGGAGATATTTATACAACTAGCAAATAATCAAATGTTACAATTTCAACTCTTTTCCTTCTGTTGTGACAGACCTTAGTGTGTTTAACCATCTCAGTCACTGTTACACAAATCTGTGTCATTCAGTCCATATCATAGCACACAATGGATTAGGATTTTGAAAGGATTATGATCCTCTAATCAAAGGTGATGTTTGACAATTTTTGCCTATTTGACATGTCCAGAATGCGTGAACCAAACCTTTTCTAGTCAGGCTTGAGATCCTTAAATGAAACTGACATACAGTATCAGTGGAGACCCCAACAAAAGAGCTACCAATGTGTGGAAGTGATTTGCACTGAGTCACTTGTGGGCCTTCAGGTACATCTGAGTGAGCCTCAGACAGGTTTCCAGACTCTTTGTTGGAGCAAGCAGAAAGTCTGCCGTTATGACGTCTTGAGACGCAAAGCCGCTCAAGAGGTGGGGCAGCTGTGTGTGTTACTCTATCCTTGGTACACACCTAAAAGGATATGAGTGTTGCTTGAAAAATCACATGACCATGTCGGAGAGTGAAAAAGAGAGATGAATGAATAATGTAAGAGTCAGTATGTTGTAGTTTTCATTGTGATGTGATATTAAAAAAGACAGGGCAATATGATACAATGCTTCGCCAAACAATTATTGCTGAAATAATTAATCATAATAATTATGAATTGATTATTAAAATAAGTGTCAACGAATTTAGCAATCGATTAACTGATGACTCAAAACATTTTGCTGAAAGCACAACATACTCAGAGCAGTGATTAAGCCAAAATTGAACAAAAAATATAATTATTTTGCGTTTGAGAACTTCTAAAGAGGCATAGTTTTAGTGTCACCTGGTTCAAATTCTGTAAAAAAAAAAAAAAGACTATTAAGCATTTTTTGCTATTCAATTATTAATTGGTCAATAAATAAAACAGTCAGAAGTTTAGTACTAAACTACTGATATTAAGCCGAGCAGAAAGGGCTAAGCTTGTCACACGTTGATGTTATCCTTTGCTACAAATGATCAAGTGTTCACTAAAAAAATGCTGTTATTAGATGTTTTTGTTATTTAAAAATTATTTTAATTGTTTGTTTATTTGGAATTTTTAATGTGTTTCTAATATTTCATAAAAAAAGCTTTAGTTGTTAAATGGAAAATATGTAGAATTTGTCATTTTATTATCCGAATAATTGATTGATTAATATGTTAAAACATGATACATGGCAGTACAACACGACATAATACAATACAGTATAAACAACACAATATACACAGTGAGACAAACGTTTGTTAGGAACAGGAATGCCTCAAATTAGAGTATTAATTTAATGTTCTCAACATTTTAGATGCAACTATGTTCAAGGTTAACGACGCATGATTGAACAAACAGAATAGGACATTTCCAGGATCAACTGTCATATTTATTAGGTCAAGATTTCCTCCAAGCTGAGCAGACCATGCTGAACTTTATGTGCAGCCCGCTGGGAGTTAAGGTCAAAGATATCATACACAAAGCACAACACTTGAAAAGAGCCCTGTATTCTTGTTTTCTAAGGTGTCAAAACCCACTGTTGAGCCTGTGATGTCTCTGAGAAACGCACAAAGTATCCTTTGTTGTCAGAGCTTTAAAGGACCAACCATGACAATATTGACCAATGAAAAGAAATATGTTTTTCTGAATACATTTCTTTATTTCCTCAGTGGAATTTAAAGCTTATCTGGCAGAAAGTCCCGAAAGATTCATGAGTGACACTTCAGACCAGTTTTAAGCATCTTTTTATATTTTCTAAAGAGTAATCAGTTGTTGAAAAAGATATTAGCAAGTAGAACTTTTTGACAATTCAAGTCTGGTGAAGAAAATACAACCTAATATTTGTCTCCTCTTAGACCTCAATTTGAGACAAATAACAGTGCCAAAGCAGATCATTTCCTTTAAAAAAAAATAAACAACAGGGATTTTGTTTACTTGTCTGCAATGCAATTTATTTCAGATAAAACCTGCTAATGACAAAGACTGATGACACTCAAGAAAAAATAACATTTCTTATCTGACTTTCTTGTCTAACTGTGCAAATTTTGTTGTGTGACCTATTTTCTGTTTCCCCCTGCATCCATTGTATCATATAGTAATTGTGGAGTAAAGTGTCTGCATACTGGGTATTTGCTGCCCTCTGTTCCAGTTGCATTTGTGTGTTTGTGAAGGAGCATGCAGGGAAGGCTCCTGCTGAGAATATCTGTCACTCCACTACTCCAAAGAGCTTATCACAGAGGGAACACTTTATGCCTCAGCAGTTATATGAATTTGGACTCTTTCTGTGCAGCGTGTCTGTGAAATACAGATTTCTAAGGGATGACACTGGTGGTCTAAAGGTGTAACCTTACAGTGGCTTGCTAAAGCATTCTGAGTCTTTGAATGTTTGAACTTTTTGTCATGTTGTAGGCACAAACGTCAGTGCACGAGTTATGTGAAAGACTAACACAAAGTACTGCATTAGTATGTAGGTAAAGGAAGCAGATGATGTACACTACTTTCAGCCTTTTTTTGTCACTTAAATGTTTTAGATCATCAGTAAAATTTTTGCATCTGACAGAAATAACCTGAGTAAATACAACATGCGATTTTCAAAACAGGATTTGATTTATTAGAGTAAAACGTTATCTTGACATATCTGCTCCTATTTGAACAAGTAATCAACCCCTAGATAAATGTTTGTTCCCCCACTCTGTCTCTGATTGTTGAAGACCGAAACAACTGAGACCTAAAGTGTTTTAACGACAAAGATAACCAGTAGTTTGGATACTTTTGTGACCTCTTGAATGAGTTGATAACGTGAACCTGGAGCAAATTTGGTTGCTGGTCATTTCTCAGAAGGTTCACCAATGTTCCAGTTTTTTCCAGTAAAGGAAAAACTTCACAGTTTTATGTAGGAGCACAAAATTGACCCCTTTCATGCTCAAATATTAATCTCCTTGTTTTTCCATCTTCTGTTTTCTTAAAGGTCTTTTGATGGGGCATGATGTGTTGCTTTTTGAGATTTTTGAACTTTTGAATTGTAAGTTCAAAAAGGTCTTATTTTAGTGAATGTTTTTTTTTTTTGTTTTATTTTTTATAAGTTAGGCAGTAATCGTGCCTAGTCTAGCTAATGAAATTCACCCAAAAAGATGTGGTTAATCACAGTTATTCATGATTTAACAAAAGTGGATATCATGTTTTCACATAGGGTCAAGTTGATAGAGATATATGCAAAATATACATATTATTTGGTAACTACTGTATTTGTTTGATCTACTCTTTGTCTTAATTTGAATTTAGTTGGTAATGTGAAACCTTTAGGTGTGACAAGAAGAAAACAAACATTAGCGGGGGCAATTCTTTATAATCAAACTGTACGCATTACTCTATATTGGTTTATAATATAAAAGTATATTGTTTTTAAATGACAAAATTGAGAGAGCTCAAGCTGTATGGGTACTTTTGCAAAATATTCTACTGCTTTAAGATATTAAATATTAGATAAAAACTGGTTTAATATATGAATACCAATGTTTTTTATATTAATCCTCCACTGGTTGTTGTGAAGGGAAAAATAAATGATTTCAACTACACTATTTTGTGAATTTAACATGTTAAAACTTTGGAAACCATTTATTTCTCTAATTACTGAACTAAATAAATCTTCATTCCTTTATCCTCGGTGGAATTGTGCCACAGCTATGGATGAACTGTTTTCTATGTGTCGGTTCAGCGTTCTCACAGTAGGCATTAATGTCAAACACACGATGAAGCAGATGGCAAAATGATGCCTCGAGTAAAAGTCCTTTAAAGGCATCTGCTAATTGTTTTTGAAGATGAATACAAGTTGATGCATTATGCAGACACAGTTGTGAAACATAAATGTTCCCATTCTGATCAATATTATTAATACATGCTGTCCTTTAAAGCAGATATGGACTGCAGATTGTTATGTTTGTAAAAACAGTGGTTTATCAAAAAATTCATGGATTAGTTTTCTAATATTTATTCTGCAGAACAAGGTATTACCAGGAATGAATAACTCCTGCAGATTTTCTCATTTTTGTTCTCTTCTTTAAAAGCCATAAAGCATTGAAGAATAGATTACGTTCTAACCAGAAATAACTAAACTGTTTCTTTTGAGATGTTGAAAGACTTTTAATTTCAGTTATCTCCAATAGGCTGTATGAAATTACCTTGACCATAGCCTAGCAACCATAAAAAAATAACGAAAAATAAATTAACTGGAAATGATTAGTGTCTGTATGAATGTTAAATAATAATAATAAAAAAAAAAAAATTTGTCCTAGGATTACACCAGTGTTCTTGGCTGTATTGTCTTACATTTATCCAACAAAAA
This sequence comes from Alfaro cultratus, assembly GCA_903066825.1. Classification (NCBI taxonomy): domain Eukaryota; kingdom Metazoa; phylum Chordata; class Actinopteri; order Cyprinodontiformes; family Poeciliidae; genus Alfaro; species Alfaro cultratus. The sequence goes on from CAEFZX010017651.1 coordinate 19,486, forward strand.
TGTTGAAAATAGTCACATAGTGTCAAGCAAAAGATATTACAAAACCTGAAATTTTTTTTTTTTTTTTACATTTTGTCCCTTTATGACAACAAACATTGTATTGTACTGGGATATTGTGTGATAGACAACCGCAAAAGTAGTGCATCATTCTGAAGTAGAAAGACGACTGTACCTAGTTTCAAATTATTTGACAAGATTTAACATGTTAAGTGCACATATGCTCTGTGGGGCAAATGTATTCGGCCCCCTTGAATCAATACTTTATAGTACCATGTTTTAACAATTGTTCTTCTTGTTCCACTTCATAATTATGAATTACTGCCTCATGTAATCCCACAAAAATCCTGCTGTAAGGCAAAGAAAATGTGAAAAAAAATTAAAAAATCAAAAATATTAATTTTAGGCAATGTACATGGAAAAGTCAGAATTACACTATTACAGAAAGTAGAACGCTTGATTTCTAAACCCTTTTAGGTTTCTTATATTTCAGGTTCTTCATTATTATGTCTCTCTGTTTTTAGCCTCATTCCGCCTTTACTGACAGTCCAGATAAACTACAATAATCATGTAAGCACTGAGCAGTCAACACTTTGCCAATAAACATAAAACGCACAGATCAAACACGGTGAATGATTCTGACTCATAAGTTCATTGTGTCAGTTTGAAGAAATGTCAGATTTTATATATGCCAGTGCAGCGGCAACACTTATGCTTGATAGATGCTAGGCAAATAAAATAAAATAAATGTCCAATTTGATCTTGACATTTCTATTTTTTTCTCCCCCATGCTGTTTAAATTCATTACCTGCCTCACATTGATTTGCCCTCTGCGTGCCCTGGCGATCCCCATTCTAATTCGTTGAGGAAGATATTCAGTCATTGCCCTTTTTAACAGCCCAAAGTTTCCCGACAAACTTCCCGGTAATAACCAATCAGCCCCAGAGTCTGCCGTTGTGTTGTTGCCTGGAATTTATTTGTCCTCCTATAAATTATTCAGTATTTTGCATCGACTAACTGCCATACCTTTAAGGTTGTGGATCCAAGACCTTGGCACACCTTGCATGTTAATATGGCCAAACACACAAGGTGAGAGACAAATCAAAAATGACCAGGGTTTTATTTGGATTTTTTTCTTCCAACAGGAGCAACTTCTCCCATTCCTCTACATTGTTTGCCTTTTTTTTTTTTTTTTTTATCAAATAAAAAAAAGCTTTATGAATATATATATTTTAGCCTGTACTGTAAACTGCATGCTAAGCCTGTTGATATCTGAATGATGCAGTAACAGCTTGTTGGGCTGAGCATCAGATTATTGCACAGTGGAGGCCTCCTTTGTTGTCGGGCCAACATAGTGTGAGGTACTGTGGTCTGTCACCATCAGAATGTCAATGCAGATCCCCAGTCCATCTGTCTATAGACATCTACTGTGAGAGCACACCCCATCCCCTCCGACACCCAGCGCAATTACAAGTGCCTGGCAGCGTTACGCAGCTTGTAGCTAAGCTAATACAAGCTCCCAGTGAACCTTGCTGCTCACATTCCATCTCAGTATTAGTCAGGAAATTAAGCTGAACCCATGCATGACAGCAGTATTGTTGTTGAGGGCACTCCAGATAGCCATCATTCCTCTAACCGTCAATACATTTTTTGGCTTTTTCTTTTTTATTTTATAAGAAAAAGGTCAAGACTGCTTTAGTTGGTAACACAACTAAAGAGAGAGGTGTTAGAGTATCAAATAGACTTGAAAAAATAATTTATGCTCAATTAAAACTCACTGGAAGCACTGTCTGTGTGAGATATAACTTGACTTTGGGAAACAAGCATTAACTAAAATATTTCACTTGTATCCTATGCTGTTCCACTATCAGGTATAAAAAAAAAAAGCAAAGTTTAAGGGATTTAACATTTACTTACATTCTGTCAGCGGACAAAATAAGGTATTCAAATTTACAGATCTTGAAATGCGTATTTCCTGCTGCCAGCTGTGGCTAAGGTGAGGTTGTATTTTACTGGTAAAGTGATTAAAGGTTAATGATTGCCTTGCGGGGGAAAATGATTTTTGCAGAAGACTAGTTGAAATATTCAACCTGGTGCAGTTTCATGTCAGTTATAATTGTGAATGCGATAAAGGAAGGTGAGGTGATGAGGTATAAAAAGTGCAAGGAAATAACACTTTGTTGCCTTTCCATGGTGTTGCACCTTACACCTGAAACACAGCTCCTCATATAGTTATGTTTAAAGAAATTATTTCCTAAAGGGTTGAGTGTGGAACAGTGTTAGGTATGCGGTTTGTGTCATTTGTTATTATTTCTGTTGCGTCAATAATCTGATTATTTCGATATTGAAACATCATAATATTTCTTGTAGAAGTGAAGGCATTGCGGTTGCATTTGCCATGACTTTTAAATAATTTCTGTAAATAGCAACCACCTTTTGTTTTCCAAAGAAACAAAAGGTGATAGATAAAGCATCAATGTTTGAAATTTAAAACAACTGCCTGTCATATAGAAACAAACAGACCCAATCCATGTCTAATTGTAAAAATATGCAAAATCATATAGGTTAAAATACAATTGCATTTAATGCAGTTTGGTGGAACAAAACTGAACAAATTCAAACTATATATAATATACTGACTGGTCAAACATAGACAGAAATATTTTACACATATTATAAGTAAAACACAGTTTGCTGTGCAGAACTGTCTCAATCACAAGAATTAAATATTATGCATCATCTTGTGAACCCCATGTGTCCATACACAAAATTTGCCATTTTAGAGAACTTTTACAAAACTTAAGACATGGCTGCCCATTTAAAGGTCTGCTGTTATGAAAATTCACTTTTTGCATGTTTCTGTACTACCAAATGGATATCTCCAGCTTCTAGAAGCAGACCAAGAGCAAACAAATAAACAAACAAAACAAACATACAAAACAAAAACACTGTTACTCACAAATAATGCATTTACTGATGCAGTAAATGCGACGGTAAGCTTGAAGTGATAGTTTACATTGAGAAGGTGCAATTTTTGTGGAAACATGTCAAACACATGACATTGTTTAAGTTTTTTCCCCCTGTTTGCATGTTGGGAGAAAAGCTTCTCCTCTAACCTTACAAATATATATTTTTAAAAAGGAAAAAAAAAACGGTCATTGGGCTGAATTATTGTGCTGTCAGATGAAGACTTCACGCATGGCACACTGCCCTGAAGCAAATTAATAACAATAGAAACGTGTGTCAGATCCGCAGCGTTTAATCCTTCAGTGGTTTCGGCTTGATGGTTGTTCAGGCAGCTAAACTTCTTCTGCTTCTGGGTCAAAGATGTACTTTGTGCATCTGCTTGTTTTCATTTTCACGTGTCTGAGGTGCTAATGTAAACACAAGTTAGGAGGGCTGGGCCTGCAGCAGCTCAGCTGCATAATCGTGATGTAGTTCCTAAATGAGCTCATAACTGGCCGAACTGATCAGGTAAAATCTCAATATCTGAGATTTTATCTGAGGTATTGTAGCTTGATTCTATCCAAGCATAATAGTGAACATTTAAAGAATTAATCAGACAAGCAGATAAGAGGCTAATGGTAGCTGAGGTAGCTCTGGAGGAGCTGCAGAGCTGAATCACACTTTTTAGAAAGACTATAGCCCACTCAATGTAAACTCAGAGTTTTAATCAGGGGGTCCAGATCAAGGCACATTTTTTAAATAGAATGGCTCTGTTAAAGTATAAGCCTAAATCCAGATTGAAAACTATGACAAAATTTAGGGTCACTTAATAGCTCAGTTGGTAGAGCATGTCACCATGTTGTCCTGGGTTCAATTCCTGGTCTTGAGCAATTTGTTGTATGTCATTCCTCTCTCTTGTCTCCCTGTTTCTTGTTCATTTACTGTTCAATAAAGGCCAGTAAATATGGGGAAAAAATGGTGACAAAAATGAATCATTAATATTTCTTATTGCTATTAATCTGAGCTTGAGATGTTTTGCAAAGAAGAATAGATAAATGTTTTAGTCACTAAATGTGTAAAACTCTTTGAGACAAACCCCGACGTGTCCCTAAAGTATTAACTGAATTCAAATGCATGTTATGCTTTTATTTACTTGTAAAAGATTTTTGAAACCATATATTCTTTTCCCTGTGCCTCACAGTTATACACTACATTGTGTTAATAAAGTAAATATAAGTTTGTGATTTTAATATGACAAAATTTAGTTAATACATTCAAGGGGTATGAATTGTTTTGCACGATACTTTAGCAGATGTACCAGGAGAAGTAGATATAAACCTTAACGAGTTACCACATTAAAAAGTATTCTTAAATTTAAAAATAATTTTGAACCTCATATACAAAGGAAGGAATTAAATTAATCTTAAAAAACTGTAACTTGCATGTGTTAAATTTACATGGCAGAAAGAGGACACACATAAATTAAAATTAGCTCTCCGTATGATGCAAGAGAAAGCAAACTACCTAAACAAACTAACTTTAGACAATTTCAGGAAAAACAAAATGACTCGGATGTCTAAACAGAAAACATGCAAAGTAAATTTCAAGAATGACAGCGCTGTCATTCTTGAAATTTAGAATGACAGCGCTGAATGACAGCTTCTAAAATTGAATTCTAGGTTGCAACTGTAATATTTCAGATTTTTCTTTTGAGTGGCCATCACTGATGAGTCTTAAATCTTCTTTGGGATGTTGTACCCCCAAGGAGTTTTGTTATCTAACCAGCCTCCGTTCCTGTGTCCTGACATTAGCATCTATTTTCTTTAAACCTGCTCTTGCAGGTTAGTGTTGATGTTGTAGCTGCAAGCAAGTCATCTTTTTTTCATACAAATTTATTCCTGCAGGGATGTGCTAGTCCCACATGCTCAAACCTCACTCTCTTCACACGGCAGATTCAAAGTAAAACAACTCATGCGAACTTCCCTTAGCGCTGATCACCGAGCAGTTGCTCTGGAGTGGATGAAGGTTACGTGGTTTGCTTAGAGGCAGCCTTAAGGTAATCATGAAGCAGACTTTCCCAGATGGAAAAGAAGATTCCCAGATTGGATTTAAATGGCTTACCTTCTGTTCATAAGTCTTTGTTGGCTTACTGAATTATGTGTACAGACAACTTCAAGAAAAGCTGGGAAGCCTTAGCCATTTTGTTTCACATATCCCTCAACAAGCACTAGTAAACAAAAGATTTCTGTTTCTTCAGTTATCAGATTTATTTTTTGTGAAAAAGTACAAAAATGTAAAATTTTGTGGCAAAACAAAGAAATAGTTTATCGGAGATACAATCCCTCTTTGATCCATGCAGCTCCTCCAGAGGTACCGTGAGCCTTTCGGCTGTTTTCCTAATGATTTTCCTGCTCGGCCTGTTTGCTTAGGTGGATAATCATATCCTCGCAGCTTTGCAGTTCTTCCATAATCTATTTATGGTCTACTAAACAGTGCTCTGTGGGATGTTATCTAACAAACATCTTAAAAGAATAGCCCAATTTATACCAAAAGCAATTGTCACACACTGTATTTAGTGCCCTCTGTACGCAGTTGGTAATCACAACTGGTTGCAATGCATTTTTTTAGGGGTATCAATGTAATCGTAGGTAAAATAAAATGGAGGTCAGACCTTTCAGATTTTTATTTGTAAGAAATTTATTTTGGTCAGTCCCATACGATCCCAATAAATATTACATGCATTGCAAAGAAGTAGATGTAAAAAAATTAAAAAAGTGATAAAAGGTCAGTAGGTTTAAATAACTTTTCAAAGCATTTCTCCGAATAGAATGTGCCGGCACTTGGGATGTGCCGCCTTTGCATGCCTTGCATTGTCAGCTTGGTAAATGTGTTAAATAATATAATCAACATTTAAATCTAAATAATCACTCAGTGACACAAGAACGGGGCATAGAAACGCACTTACTCCGATAAAAGGAGCTGTCAGAAAGGATGAGAGAATTATCAGTCCAGTCTAATCTCCCTCTTTCAGTCATTACGCATCAGTATGTTGAGTGTCTGCGTCCTCTTGCACAGTTCATGTTAGAATCACTTAAATTCAATCACTCCTTGCTAGTTTGGATGTAAGGAGCCTTATAACAGACAATTACGCTGTAAAATGTGACATTTTCAACAACGAGGAAAATTGCAGCCGCTATGTCCAACTAGCAGGCCTGAATAGTTGAATGTGAAAATTTATAAACAATCTGGAGAACTTGAGAAACTAAATACAATTCTTCTTTTGCAAGTACAGCACTTATCTCAACATACCTAACCTTGAAAGCTTAATGGATTCAGACTTCCTTTTATTTTTGCTTGCAGTGGGTTCTTTCTGTTCATTGTGCTGCTCTAGATGTGAGTTCAGGAGTTTGTGCAACAAAACAACAAAGTTTGTTAGGACAAGCACTCGACATCTTAATAAGCCTATAGATACTGCCAATGAGACATTGCAGTATCTATAGGCAGTTTCATATTTAAACAAGAGTGACCTCCAGACATATGATGAGAGATGGTGTCTAGCTGAAGAGTTTTATCCAACCACCAGCAGCCTTTGTTTTCAACAATATAAGTAATTAACAGTATTAATTACTGTTAATGAATGTCATCATTTGACTTGATGACGTTATCAGCTTCGAATTTGGTGCAATGTAAAGTCAAGCCAGCCATGTTTATCTGAACAGCATCATTCAAATAAATATCATTCATACATAAAATAATTCAAAGTGCTTTAAATAAAAAAATTAGAAATCTTCAGGAAAAATATTTGGCCTTTATGGGAAAGCGTCAGTATACAGTCCTGATTTAAATAACTTGTGGGTTCCTGGATATCCAGGGAGCTAGTTTTTGGGGAGTTAATTACTGAACTAAATGCCGCCTTCACCAGTTTAGTTCTATTCCTGAGAACACAGAGCAAACATAACATAAGACCCAACATTCAGACCCAACAGATCTAAATGGTTTATACTAGACAAGAAACTCTGTGACTGACACAGTTGTGATTTTACTGAAGGTAGAAAAGCTGTGAAACCGAGCACAGTCAAAGTAACACAAAATGCAGGGCTCCGGAAATCAAGATGCAAATAAAACACAAGGAGCACAAGAAGTGAGATTACCAACAAATAGCAAATTTTCCAATCTGATCGTGGTTTATCATTAAATACTATTATCAAAAACTTTAATGCAAAGACAAAATAGTAATTGAGTTGAAATCCTGTTTTTAGCATCTGAAAGTTGTCATTAGTTCAGGTGATATGATTAACATAAGAAACTGTATAAAGCAGTTGTTTTGCATTCTATGGTTAATGTGAATGTTAACATTTCCAAAGCCAGTATCCCCCTATGACAGTAAGAGGTTGATAAATCAGAATGTTAAATATATATATATATATATATACATATATATATATATATATCTTTTTTTTTTTTTTTTTTTGTGGGTTTTTGTTATCTGTTGCCTGGTAAAAATGACAACCGCACTAATTGGGGCTGTTACCACCGCGGTTATTAAAATTACGGCT
>CAEFZX010017653.1:0-19722 GCA_903066825.1 Alfaro cultratus
GTAGGGACGGCGGGTGCAGACCGACTGGCGCGCTTTGGCAGGCCCTGTAAAATTTCTTCAGAAATTTTAGTTTTTCTAGTTGTCTGCTTACAATTCGATGACTCGGCTGTTCCGGAGTCTCAAAAGGGAACCCTGCCAGTCGGCGCGAGGCTCGCTTTGGTGATATATGAAAAGCCTCAATCAATATGTGATATTAATTTTGCAAATGAATGTCAGAATGATGTAGTCCCGGGGTCAGTTGACGTCTCACGCTGTAATGTGCTTCATGGCACCGAATCAGAAGCTGGGCTCCGTCTTAGCGGGAGAAAATTGGTCAAAGTCCGGCACTGCCTGAGTTATGAATGCAGACAGACACAATGGATTGCTTTTCAGAAAGCTGACTGTGCCATTAAAGCACTTCATAAAGTTCAACAGACAAACTTGATGAGGATTGATCAGCATTGGTGTGAAACCAACTTCTAATCTGTGATCTGTTAAACTGACAAAAATGTTGATTTATTAATCCTAGCAATTAAAAGAGCAAATGAAGTGCTATACATTAATATTCACACCCTTTAAACTGTTTTCAAATTTTTTCTCATCATTAGGGATCCACCAATAAATCGAGGGGAAAATATGCCCCAATTTCCTTAATTTTTGGTGATTGGCTGATGCTTATGTGAAACTCATCTTATCTACCTTCGCAAAGGTCTGACAATCAGCCAACTGCTCCCTCTTGGTCTACAGAGAGAACTGGAATAACACCAAGTAACGATCAGCTTTGGCCAAATTCTCAATTTGCACGTCCAGCTTTTGAAGGACTGGTGATTGTGACTGACCAGAAAACTGCCATCGGTGCATCTCTACTTGTCATGGTGTGTGGTGGTGAAATGGTGAGGCAGACGACGTGGACCCAGGTTATGGAGAGTAAATGATGGTTTTAATGACAAAAAAAGCAAGAAATCCAGCACAGAGTGAGCAAAGCTAGGAACTAGTCTCTGGTAGCAACTATCAAAACAATCACATGAACAGGTGTAGGACGGCAGACAAGACGAACACAGGTGGGTTTAAATACACAGGGAGACAATCAGGGGAAACAAGGAACAGGTGACCTCAATCAAAGGGTAGACGGGACAACACAGACTCAACAGAACACAGGAACCTAAATAAACACACAGAAAAAACAAATCCCTACACTACTCATTACAATCAAAAAAGAAAGTTCACATCATTTTAATTTTATGTGAGTGTCCAACATGAAAGAGTTACATAATTCAAACTCCACAACCAAATCTAACGCAATCCACAGTAAGACTTACAAAATTGTCCAAATAATTCTCCCACAAATTCTCTAGTTGTGCACAGCTGGTAGAGACTATTTGCATCTGCAACTTCACTGAATTTATCTTAGGGGTCTGAATAAAAATGCACACCACACTTTTCAGATTTCAACCTTGAAATCTATTTTATTTCACATGTACGTATTACTTTGTGTTGGCCTGTAATGTAAAATCCCAATTGAATTCATTTAACTTTGTGGTTATAACATCACAAAATGTGGAATATCTCATGAATATAGCATACCAGTGCACCTAGAAAACCAGAAAGGTCAGTAGTGAATAGAAAATTAACAACATTTAATTAAGATTTTATCTTAACTGTATTACATATTGTAGGTAAAAAAAAAACAAAAAAAAACATACGTTAGAGTCAGTGGCATTAGAAAACTAACTGCCAAAAAATCTTTTTTCAAAGATAGCTAACATTGCTACAGGTTTTATCAGTTTTTCAATTTACCGAAATGTGTTAAATATGTTTTGTTTGTTTTTTTCAAAGTCTACTACTTACGGAATAGATATATTAAAAGTGGGTCTATCAAAAGTGGTCAAAAAATAATCAGTAGCAATTTATCTGCAATATTTTAAGACAACATTTTACCTACTAACCACCAACCAGCGCATGACCTGCTAGCTTTGACTAGATCAGTGGTTCCCAAAGATTTTCTGGGCCCCACTATGGATTACAATGAAATCCCCCCCAAAAAGAAAAAGAAAATCAAGTGGGCACACACATGGTTCAACCAGACATAAACCTATACACATATTTTGTTTTCAAACTCCACTGAAGTTTATTTCACACTTCAGGTTGCAACAAAACAAACTACAAACCATCTTTACAGTGAAACACTTTTGTGTAATTGTTTTTTTTTCTTTCTTCTCTTTCATCCATACCGCTGACCCCGCCCTCCCCTCCCCCTGCAATGGCACTGCACTCCTCTAGGGGGCGCGCCCACACTTTGGGAACCACTGGCCTAGATACTTGCAGAGGAAAAGTCTGTCTTCTATCTTTCTGACTAGGTTAACACAAAAGATTTTATACAGTTGAAAAAAAAAAAAAATTTTAAGCTAATTGTTAATATGAGTTTAGACTCACTCTTCCAACAAATTCTCCAGGCTGAATATCAGCAGTCAGAACATACACAAAAACTCAAAGACGGTATGACATCCTAGCTAACTAGCTTGTTTGGTTAAAGCTAGCAGCTACACACAAACTTTTATTTGCAACAGTTGTTTTTCTTAGCTGCTAATTTTAACTTCTTCACTCCAGTAAAAGTGGAAATTATTCGATGCAATGAGAAGAATAAGAGTGAAACCGAAAAATATAAGCAGATCACAGAGGAACTTGATAAAAAGGTAATATGTTAACATTTATTGGGCTAATTAGCTAGTTTTTTTTCACCTTCTCCATACAGTATTTATCATTTTAGGGATTTAATTTTGTTGGATTATATTGAATTTATATGTCAGTGTTAAAAATTATGTTGGAATTTTGTTTTAATTATTATTTGATATTCTCTTTTTTAAGAATAGCCTTTTCTGATTTAGAGTTCTTCTCATAAATAGGTTTTATTTTTGGGATTTTGCCTCATGATGGCAAAATCACGAGGCAAAATCCTCATGATTTATATAATATACTTATATAATATATAAGTATATTATATTAAGTATAATATACTTAATATTATATTACTTATATAATATTAAGTAAAGATTCTTCAGTAACATAAGTAATATATTTTTTTACATAGCTTGTATTTTGTCATAGATTTTTTGGTAAAATACAAAGAGAAAAGGAAGCAATGTTTAAACATAGACAGCTTCTGTGGTATCTGTTTAAATCTGACTCAGCAACAGTATTAACACAGGAGATAAAGAGCTGCATATTGGCATACTGATGAGCTGATTTGCCTTTTGATTTAAAACCGTCAATATCCGCCATTTGTTTAATCAGCAATCGATTGCGTGTGCTACTCTCAAATCAATGGCTAATTTCCACCGGATAACATTAGTAAAACCTCTCAGCATGTGTGAGGTATGATGCTATAGGGAGACACTTTGACCCTGCAGAAATATCTCTATCCTGTAAAGTTCAAAGAAGATATTATCTGTGTTTGTGGGTTGAATTAGTCCATGAGACTGAATGCACAGAAATAGCATAATCAGCATACAGCATTGTTTTAAAAAAGAAAACCCAACAGGGATGCATTTACTTTCTCCTGGAGATGGAATATAGAAAGTGTTTAAATCTTTCTAATGTGTATGCTGTGTTTACCCTACTGTGTTTACAGCTCTGCAGTGTAGCGCCTTACGGGTTTTGAAAGCTGTAATTATACTGTTTAGAAAACGTTGGTGCCATCTTTGCTCCCTGAAAATGATCTTTGTGCTTTCCTAGTATAACGTAGAAGCCAAAAAACTGAATATTAACTTCTATGATAAGTCAGCTTTTGTTTTTTCCTTCAGTGATGCAACAATGTGCTTGATGCTTTCTAAAAGTGTTTGTAGCTCTTGAACTTTAACACACTTTGTTGTATTTTATTGACATTTTATACTCTTATTTTCAATTCGGTTTTGTTCTCTGAGCGACGTCATGCTGTATAATTTATTTTACATTGCTTGCAGAATTCGTAGTTGTACTTTCTGAACCATCTGAAAGAAGTTTATTTTTGTATTATTGGCCAAGGTAGTCAACCCTAACCCTAGTCAAGCTATTGTTTTGTCAGGTTCAGTTTCTGTATTATTTATTTTCCATTGGCTGTTCTACTTCTAATTGTGCTGACTGAACAAATTAAAGTTGTTTTTATGTGTTTGACCATTGTGACTCTATTAGTGTATTTAAATGTGCTGTACTGGTGCAGTTATCAAATAAATTTCCAATTCAGTACATTTATGTATGTGTTTTAAAAAAATGTAGGTGGATTCATCTATTTTTCTGTATCAGATCGGTATCGGCCAACACAACCTCAGATATTGGTATCGGAAGTGAAAAAAGGCGATCTGTGCATTCCTAGTTTTTAGCAAATACAAATAATTTTGGTAATTGTACTTGACCTTAAAGGAGAAAAGTTTGGTATGACTTAACTTCAGACAAAAATCAAAACAATGTGTCTGTCTTTTTTTTCCCTGTGTAAGCTTCTGGTTTCAGCTGTATGTAATATGCGGTCGTGACAGCTGACATATCTGTCATATCTTTAATGCCTTTCAACACATGTCTGAAATTCTGTACCCTGACTTTTCAATTATCTATTTGCTCTCCAGGCTGAGCAGTTGTCCACCATGACTCTGCAGTGTGATATGATGAGGAAATGCGAAGCCCAGGCATTGAAGCAAATTGAGCAGCAGCTTGAGGAGCAGAGTCGCCTCAATGGTCGTCTGGTGGGTTGAAGCCTGAATAAACACTGCCCATCTCTCTGGTTTCATAACATGTGATCATGTAGTGTATGTAGTGTGTTTCCAAGCAGCAGTAAATGTTGCTGGTTCAAAAGCGTGTACATTTTTTAAACATCAAATGGTAAAATTAGCAGTCGCTTTTGGCGTTTAAAATTAAACAACCAACTAGGATTACAAACATCTCCGATCAGTCTTCTTGTCACAGTTCATGCCATTTCATATAAACTTACACTTGCACTTTTTTATTGTTGCTGCACAAAGACAGCAGTGAAATTGCTAACAAAATGTCATTGCTTGGCCACTGGAGCACACAGAGGACAAAAAAACCTATAGTACAATATAGTCACATTCACTTGAGTTGTTTAGTGTCATTTGGCAAAATTTTGTCTAAGGACATCCTTAGATAACAGCATGCTAGCTGGCCACACTGAGCTAGCATGCATCAAAAGGTATAGTTCCCTTATAAAAGAATCAAACCAAAAGCTAAACGTGTTGCAGCAGAACTTCAGAGGTAGTTTTGCTTGTTTGTCTTTGTGTTTGTTGGGAGAACGTCACACGGTTGTTTTCCTGCCAGGCCAGGATCAAGAAGGAATCTAAAGAAGAAGAGCAACAGTTCCTCCAGGAGATCACCAAATTCAACACTGACTTCAGCCTGACAGGGAACAGCGCAGCCGTGTTGGAGAGGCAGACTCACTCTGAGATCCTGGCCCTGAAAAGGGAGGCAGAAGCTTTACTCAAAGGTCATAAAAACGGCTTTGTTCCTATTCAAGGCATTTATTTTATAAGTAATTTCATTATGACTTCCAGAGCTTTTCATTATGCTTTTTGTCTGTCTCTGGTATCAGAGATGGATGAGATGAAAAGCAGGAACAGCCACATGAGCTCCACAGTGGAGGAACAGAGCCAGCTGCTGCTGGAACTGCAGGAGCTGGAGAACATTCAGAGAGGTCAACTCAACCCCAGCTAGCCGCTAGCTAACATTTTACTATGGCTACCACGCAGGTCACTTAGCTACACTGAATAGTGGAGTCTTCATGTGATGACTGTTAGCGCCATTAATATGCCATTATAATTAAACAACAACAATTTTATGATTTATCATCCAAAAAAGTTGATTATCGTGACAATCCTTCTTACATGGTTAAAACTAGAAGGAAGTGAAGCTACAGTGATAGTTAACTCACAGAGGTTGAATTTAAAAGCATGCCACGCTTTCCAGATTTTGAATTTGATTCCAATAACATGTCTGAAAGTTTGTTTTTGCAGCAATATGTTACAAAGTTCAATGGGCAAAAATACTCACTTAATCGGCTGACATTTATTAACATTCGAATTTTTTTGTATACTTTTTTGTATACAAAGTATTTTGTCTAGTTTCTAGAGAAAATATCTTAGTACCCAGATAATATAAGTCAGTAATTCCTTAATATTAATGAAAAGATCTTGCGTTCCTTTGGTAGATTATTTCACTTCTAGCATGGGAAAAATTGAAAAATATCTTATAAGTGAAAATAATTTGCCAATGGAACCAGTATTTTTCCATATAAATTTTAAGGAATTATTTGCTTAACACAAACTCCTATCTCTTCCGGAAAGTTACTTGTAAGTTAGTTTTGTCTTATTTCCATGTTAAATAGACATTTGCAGAAGAAACTAAAGTACTTGGTAAGATTTTGTGTTTTTGCAATGTAAGCACTAATCACACAAAAGGCCTTACAGTGTCTTTAGCCAACTCTACACCTTTTGCATTTGTTCTGTGATGAAAAAAATTTAAAACTTGATGCATTTCTTTTGACAGCAGACCTGGATAGGCAGACGAAGGAGGCCCAAGCACAGACCAACTCTCTGGGGTCAGACGTCGAGTTCGTCAGTCAGAAGCACCTCACTGACAGCACCTGTCTGAGGTGAGCGCTTGATCCAAGAAAAAGAAGGAAAACTGCTTTTTCCCTAGAGCAGCTTTGGAAGGCTAGTTAGCTAAAGATTAAAATTCATTTTTTTAAGGTTCTAGTGGCCTTTATTTGAAAGTAGTTCGACAGGAAAGAGGGAAATGAGAGAAGGGGGAGACATGCGGCAAATGTCGTCTGGCCGGGAATCGAACGTGCAACTACCGCAACGAGGACTAAGGCCTCAATAAGTGGGTCACCCTTTGCCTCTGCGCCACCACAGCACCCCATTCAATGTGGTTTGAAGGCTGCAATAATCTAAACAAAAGGAACCATGCCTCGGACAGAAAACCTGTTATTAAAAAACAGAAGATTTGAATCAAGGTGCTGAATGAAGCAGTCATGTATTTGTGACTTTCCTGGCTGGTGTTCCACTCTGGAAGTGTAAATAACTGCATTTGGCTTAATTAGGGCTTAGATCCGCGTCAGCGTGTGTTTCAATCAGTTGACAAGTGGAGGGAAGACGGATGAGAGCTCCGTGTGATTGATGCCGGGAGGTTATTAAAGGAAAATGGAGTGGCAAAGAAATACGGCTTGGTTTTAGTGGAATAGCATGTCATCTGTTGGCTTGACAAAAATCTAACTCCTAGCTGTCAACTTCTTTCCAAAGGTTCTTATATTTTATGCACTACAAAAGAATCAGTGAAGTTTTGTCGTACTGAAGTAAAATGTTCTTGTTTTTTCCTCGTAATGGTGCTTTTTTACATCGTTTTACAACCAGGGTTGTAAGCGTTAATGTGTCAACGCATGAGATTGATCTGTAAAGTTTGATGCGTGAATATTATATAACACAGATTACTTAAACTACTATTTTGAGCTAAAATAGGGTTGCCTATTTCACAGCAGTTTGTTACAGGTGCAATGAACAACAATGAAAGGTAAAAAATTTCTGCAACAGCAGACAGCAACAAAAGTTGAACATTATCAATTGTCTTGTGTTGCGTTGCTAGCTTGAGTTGTGCACATCCATATGTATGAGATCACATGTACAAATTACGCTGGCTGGATGAGGATGAGGAGTGACTGTCGCACAATTTCCACAAGTAATGAACGAAGACGGACATTTCTAAATGAACCTTTAGAACAAAATGCTTCCATTAAATCTTCCTGAATATAAAAACATGGAAAACTGAGAATCTTCAGAAATATTTGGATTGAGGCAATAAAACATTTTTTTGAAAATGTACAAAAAAAAATAAAAAATTTCTGATGCCGCCCTGGGCATCAGAAATGGGTGGGCAAAATAAAATTTATCTTTTCTGTTTCTCCTACTTGTATTCATGTGTAGTGGAATAAATTTTCTTTAGACTACAGTATCTACTTTCTATGGAAGCCTATTTCCGCTACTCTGGTATATATATATAAAAAAAATCTCATTATTTCGAGAGAGTATCTCAAAATATTGAGATACTATCAAGACCCAAGATAAAGAGGGCCTCCCCTCTCGATCTGCATTTCCCCATCATCAGATACGGTTCCTCCTGCGTCTCCTCGCGGCTCTGCACCGCCCAGTGCACATGTGTTTCGGTGAAGTTGTCACACTTTTTTCACGTTTTTTGCAAATGCGCTCTCATCAGACACACACACTGTAGCCAAAACCAAACACTTCCAACAAAGGCTGTGGGTGGTAACAGGTGGCTTGATTCTTGCACGCACTTCTGACTTGATTGTTTGAAAAAATATATATGCTTTATTTCTTGTAAAAATATCGACAAAGTAATTACTAAAACTCTCTTACAACTTAGATGAAAACCAAAGTTAACTTAATCTGACGTTTCAAGTTGAAAAAGTGGTCAAAAAAATCATTTTACAAAAAACTCCCATCATCACACCAGACATTTGCCCAAAACAATAAACATCCATCCATCCATCCATCCATCCATCCATCCATCCATCCATCCATCCATCCATCCATCCATCCATCCATCCATCCATCGAGAGGTCACCAGTCAATCGCAGCCATATATAAATCTTTCTGCCAATTTATTTTTCTTCCTTGGACAGTTACAATGCACTGGGCGGATCTTGATAGTATCTCATTATTTCGAGATTTATATATATATATATATATATATATATATTAAACAGGCTTCCATAGCTTTCTGCTAAAGAAAATTTTTTTTTAATTGGTTGTATTTTCATTGGTTGGAGTGCAGCAGGAGGAGGGGCTTATACAGGGCTCAATTCCTCCAAAAAATACAACTACAGGCATAATCACATTTCAAGAATTAATTTGCATTTTGAAATGCAGAGCAGTATTTAAGTGTGACTCATTAATTTAAAGGTTTGAAAGTCACATCTACAAATACTGAATTTCTAGTGTTTGTTTTAACTTTTTTTTTAATTTTTTTATTGAAACAGGAGTGTAAAGTGTGCCAAATTGTCCAAAAATCACTACAAATTAAAATCAAACGAATCTCTCGGGGGTCTCCTGGTGGAGTTGGGCCCTAAGCAACTGCTTAGCTCGCACATGAGTAGTGCTGGCTGTGGCTGTGGGGTGCAAGAAGCTCTAGAATAAAGGTTGACCTTCCCAAAGGTCAGAAAGCCTAAACATTTAGCCAGGGCAGCAATGGAAGGATTTAGCTCGGAGCAGTGTGGTCTAGTCAAAGTCCTATCCTAAATCCATTTGAGGACTGGAAAATCCCTTATGTCTAAATGTCCTTTTCTTCCAGCTGTTCCATTTGCTTTATGTCTCTTGTTTTTCCTCACATCCTGCCTCATTTTAATCCTTTCTTTCCTTCTGTATCATCTAATTTTTCTGTCTTTCCTTCCTTTTTTCTTCCCTTGTGTCCTTTCTTTTTCCTATTGATTTTGCGTCTTCTTTCTCTCTGTCCTTCCTTTATTTCATTTCCACTTTGAGACTTCCCTACATTTCATTCACTCTCTTTTTTCCTTCTCTGTGCCCTGCTTCTTTTCATTCTTTGTGGTTCTTGCTTGCTTCTTTTTTTTCCTTGTATCCTTTTCCGTTTCTACACTTTCACTCTCCCTTCTGTTCTTCCTTTCTTTGCTTCTTTGTGTTTGTTTTCCCTTCCTTGTGTCCTTCCTTCTTTCCTGTCTTGTCACATCTTTCCTCTCCTTGTTCCTTGTGTTCTTCCTTGTAGTTTCTGGTTTTCCAGATCCAAATCTAGAAATATCTGTGATGAATTATTTTACTTCCAAACAAACTGTGAAAGTCTTCAGTTATTCTATTTGTTTCTCTGGAGTCTGGAGGTTTTAAACCACAAAGCTTTTCCTCTCTCTGGCCTCTTTGGGTTTATCATCAGCCTGCTGGTGGCGCTGCAGTAAAGCCTGCATGTGTGTAGCATGTCCTCTCCATCAGCCTCATTAGACACATCATCGTCCCCCTTGTGCTTAGGAGCTTCAGGAAGTTCTGAGGACGTTCCTTTGGGAAGGGGGTGGGGCTTCCTCGGATTCATCGTAGCAATCATGCTTCCTGAAGCAAGACCATCAATCCTGCCATCAGTCAGAGCCCCGTCTCTTTAAAACACATATATAACCCTTTGCTCATCGACTGGAGGAAATTGAAAGTGTGTCAATCTGAATGAGTGCTACAGTCGTTTAAAAAGTGTTCGGTGTGCAGAACAGGACAGAATCAGTTTGACCATTTGAGCTTCATCAGAGTGTCATTACTGAAATATTACTGTTAAAGTACAAGAAGGCTCTGCTAGAAGCACTAACATGATTAAACCAGCATCAAAAACACTCCTGTGTGTTTTGATGAAACATTACAGAGGAGCTACTCTCACCTTGAAAAAAAAATTGGATTTCTAACTTCCACTGAGAGGTATAAAGTTTTAAACAGCGTTGTAGGTTCTTGCAAGGCGAGAAACGCAATCTAAGCGCGGCTGCTTTATTGTTTCATTAACTTCCAATAAAAGCAGAAAGAGGTGGCCAGTGTTCGTCTCGTGAGTGTGGATCCCTCTCATACCTGCGAGAAGCATTCAGGAGTCCAATGTCTCTCTAGAGACCAACTGATCTGAGGAAAAACACACTTTCATCTGCTCTTAGGAGTTATTGTGTGCAGCCGCAAAACCGGACCCTGAACCTTTGTGTGGAGAATCGTTTCTATCATTCTTTCTCACAAAGAATGATATTGGTTCATGATCAGGTTCATGATGTCTCATGAACATTGTCTTCATTTTGGGGCGTTTAATTACTTATTTTTTAAGAGTGTCAACTGTTTAACTAAAACTAGGTTAAAATATTTTTAGATTTAGATTATTTTAGCCTCCTAGCATAATTGCCTCTACCTCCTTACACTTCTTAAAAGATAGAGTTTAACAGTTCTTAAAGGTACAGTGTCTTCAGAAAAGTTGAGCTGACTGTCCAGGAATGACACAAGGAATTTAAAATTTGCCACAGTTTCAACAGGTTGGCCATCAAGTGAAACTGGAATTACTTTCAAGGTTTTGTTTATCTAATTTAATTAGCTCTACTTCCTTAAGAAAATGAAATGGTATGTTCTTTTGTGAGGGAATTTATATTTTACGGTTCCAGTAATGCCAGAATTAATTAATAAAGACTTTGTGGTATTCTGATTTAGTAATGTAATCATATTATTTGTTTTACCACCCCCACGCCAGTAGAGGCAATAGCAGGGCCGAAAAGATGAAACTAAGGAGCAGATTTAGAAGTACACAGAAAGCTACGGAATTTGTTAAAAACTGTGAGCTGCGCTGAGGTAAATAAGAGAGAGTTCAAATACATGCTGAGAGTGAAAATCCTTCCTAAAGGTGAAGATATATGACAGATTTAAAAAAAATAAAATAAAAACGGGAGATAATATAGGAAATAGCGCCCCCTTCACTTCCGGAGTGCAATAGTCCCATTTCCAAATAAGGTATGAGACTGACAGTGATCCTTCCCCGCCCCTTTCTGTTTGCTGCAGTGAGGTGTACTTGGGCTAGCTCACTATTACTGTCTCTTACTCTGCAGTTGAAGAGTCACAATTTCTGGGATCATGAGCGCCCCCTACCATGAGGCAAGAGAACTGAGTGCCTCACCTCCAATCTGTTCTTTGCCGTTTATGATCGCTTAGGAGGTGATTCAGTTATTTGATTGAAGTGTGTTGGACCAGGGAGACGTCTAAGAGTTGCAGGACACCGGCCCTCAAAGACCAGGATTGCCCACTCCCTCCCTAGAAGGTGACCATGAGGAAATTCTTATGTCTGATTACAATAAATATCTATCAGATACACTATGGTTTATAGGAATTGGTAACACACAAATATAAGATGGAGGTACAAATTGGCTAAGGAGTAAACTGACCCCAAGCTGACTTCATATAATGAGATTTTTCTTCAGTTCAATATCTCAGAAACATCTGAGAAAACAAAATAATAACATCATAAAAAGACTGAACTTACATTAATTTACACTAGAGTCACGTTGACCTAGTTACACTCACAGAAATGCACATTCATTTCCAGACTTACTAGACAACTTGGGGTTAGTTAGATGCCTTGCCCGAGAGCACATTAACATATAGGAGGGGAAAGAAGCTGCACCTGAACTCACAACCTTTCAATAGCCAGATCAATACATCTAAAAGAGCTCAAATAACACACCTGATGTGTAGCCTAAGCTAAAGTTTTAGAGAAAATATTATTGAGTTGAGACTTTTTGTGGTATGGCCAGCAGTGGAAACTATATACAGCATCCCGATCCAATATTGATATCAGAAATAGTCTAATATCAGCCAAAAATGGGTATCGAATTATATTGACCTACATCTAAAATATCTGATATAAGTATGCAATTTCAAGCACTCCACACCAGCATTTAGTCTTCCCTGGCATTTAGTTCTACCCGTCATGTCTATCCACCAGCCCTAGCACCTTGCATGCAGACCTATTGGATAATAATAAATGGCTCAGCTGTTCTCATAGCTATTGTTATTGACTATTCTCTAAATATCATCACTTGATTAAACCTTTCCTAGCATTCCACACTACAAAATAATAGAAGTATGTTTGATTCATCCTGATATTGTATGGGATCAATATCGGTTTTGGTCGATACTCAAGGTTGCGATATCGGTATCATATCAGAAGTGGAAAAAGTTTTATCGGGATGCCTCTTTTGGTAAGAGACCAAAAAAAGTGATAACTGGCATTGGAAACTATACTACGTGAAGCAAAAAAAAAAAAAGATATATAAAAAAACATGGTTTTAAACTCGACATTCAGATACAGAAGCTCCATTTAAGGGTCTTCTCTCTCTTTTATCAGCCTGAGGAAGGAGCTGGAGCTGGAGCTGCAGAAAAATGAAGACCTTGAACAACTGCGGCGGTCCCTCAGCTCCGAGGTGCAATTCCTCCAGTCAGTGAGTAGACGTATCATAAACAAGGGTTTTACTTAGACCAATAAGACTGGTTTGGTACAACTGTCATCCATGCACGAAGAATGAGACATCATGAATCAGGTATCCAAATGGCAGGTCAGCGAGGCAGAAGATCATTGGTATTTATGTTGAGTATTACAGAAAAAGGTTCAGAACAATGAAGCATCATTCTAGGAGATCCATATAGAGTAAGTACATATTCATTTTTGCTTTTTTTATTTACAGAAACTGAAGAGCAGTCAGGAAAGTGAGCAGCATTAGGATTGCCCCACCAATTCAGGATGTTTATATTTACCATCAGCATTACTGGTTATGTTGCAATAATACTTAAGTTATACTTTATGTAATGATTTATTATCTAACTTTACTATAATTCCTAGTTTTTGACAACATTGTCAGTCGTTATTTAACTTTTATTAACTTAATTCTATACATGAATTTTTTTAAAATTAAGTTGCTGACTGTTGAGAAGAAAATGACAATAAATGACTACATAATGATAATTTTAATATATTTTTGTTTATTTTTTGTATGTTTTATGTCTAAAGTATGTTCAGGTGCGTAGTTGTAAAAAATGTCCTAAAAATTAAAATTTTCAGGTAAATGTCATGATTTCAAAATAGCGAACCATAGTAAGGAGGATAAGAAAAACAATTAGTTTACACTGCCCTCTCGTGTACAAAGAAAGGTACTGCAGTAATATGTCTCAAACGTTGGAGAGCTGCTGCCATGTCCCTGTAAGGTGGTATTATTGCCAGGACTCGTGTTTTTATCACATTGGACTTTTTGTATTTATTTTTAAAACCATAGCCACAAATATCCTGATGTTATGTGTCCTTGTGTTCTGTACACAAGAACATCCCAGTTCTTGTGTGCAGAACTGGGATGAGTTCTGTACACAACATTTTGGTTCAACTGCAACTTAAAAATAGAGAAGAAGTCACGTAATTTAGAGTTGTTGAATGATAAAGTTAAGGACATTCAAGCGTTTGTGCGATATTCTTCCTACAAAAAATGTATTAATGAAGTTATTGTAGTAATGATAGTATTTAAGTTCACACTAGTTTTTAGATGTTCAAGTTTACTTTTAGTGCAGAATTTCAGTCGCATGCATACCTATCCTGTAGGCCAAATAAGAACATACACCCTCACTAATACTTGGTTAAATGTCATTTCTGTAATTTTTCTGTCTGAACATTTGAACTCTATTCCTATCTGAATTGCTAGACACTGTTTAATGTGTTTGGGATCAATGTCCAGTTGGAACACCCAATGTCCAAGTGTCAGCTGTCTGGCTGTGAATTTGTTGTTAAGTTAAAGAATTTCCACACATTTTGTGTAAATGACCACTAGCATGGCACTGCCACCTCCATGTTTAATCCTTAAACATTTTCCCCGTAAACGTGTTGGCTATTGGATGTGGAAGCTGCAAATATTAGTCATAGTACAAGGTGTGTGTTATAGCGGGCTCACTTCATGTTTATGTAAAACTTACCTCAATAGACAGGAGCACTGGTGTTCCAGCATCTTCCAGTTGATCAGAGAGTTGAGTTTTTGGTGCTTCCTGGGTTGTGCTTTAACTTCTTGACTAATTATCATTCATTGGATGTTGAAGTTTGGTTAATTAATCATATTTGAAAGCTGGGGCCGTGCCAGAAAACCAGATCATTTACATGAACTTTAGCATTTCTGCTAGAATTAATGATCAAACACCAAGTCAGAATGT
The DNA here is from genome assembly GCA_903066825.1 of Alfaro cultratus. NCBI lineage: Eukaryota > Metazoa > Chordata > Actinopteri > Cyprinodontiformes > Poeciliidae > Alfaro > Alfaro cultratus. The sequence goes on from CAEFZX010017653.1 coordinate 14,718, forward strand.
GAGCCCAGACGTTTGTCTGCCACAGACAAAAGTTAAGTAGAGCTTTGAGAGCTTCTATTCAACCTTTTAAAGGAAGATTTATCCAAATGTCAGTAGATACCCATGTATTTACCATGCATATATTTGAATCAGAGAAATTATTTTAAGTTCTGAGTAGTTGTATCAGTCAACCCGACTTCAACTTCAATTTAATTCAATTTTATTTAGATAGTGCCAATTCATGACAAATCTTGTCTTGAGGGAACATTACGAAAAAATCAGTTCAATTCAACAATAGAAACATTCCAACTGACATTTGTCAAACAGTACTGTATGGTCAATTAACTATTCAAAGTAGCTTAAAAAGTATTTATGGAAACCCTACAGATTGCATCAAGTGATTGACATTGACAGTGCCAATACCTCTTCATATGCCCTAGAATAATGTAGCATTCATTCCATAAAAGATGCTGGTGTGTAAACAGGCCTGTCACAATAAGCAATAAATCAATTAATTGCATGATAAATTAAAACATACTCAATAATTTTGATTTGCATGATTTATCATTTTTCTCTTTCTACTAAAAACTGGATGATAAAATCTTCTGTCTGGTGCTTTTGTCTCTTCTAACCTTCTTTTTTGAAGGTCAAGTTTATTTACAAAGACTTCATAATTCATTTTATTTGTTTTTTCCTGTTGTTTTGTTTATTTATTTTGGACATTTAAAATGTCTTCCAGTTCCAGTGTTAAATGTTCATTACATTTTAAAGTTTATTGATATTTCACAATGTGTTCTTGCATTATCATGCCACTACCATTATATTACTTGAAAATGGTCTCAAAATAACAATATTACTGTTTATCACAATAACATCTGGGACAATTTGTTATAGTCCAGATAAATTTGTTATGGTGGCAGGCCTGAATGTAAACGTCTGAGTCTGTAGGAAAGTTAAATAATTTTAACTTCCTGTCACTGTGTTCGTTCACATAAAAAGGCATATGCGATGATGTCAGTTGTAAAAAACTATTTTTTCCACCCCACCTTTCCCCCTTTCATATAAAACAAACTTCTTTGTCTGTTTCCCCCTAATGGAACATTTGTGACATTGCAAAGCATTAATTCCTCAGTCTGCAGATTGTTCTTCCTGTAATTGATGATTAGTTGCTCTGCCAGCGTACATCCCAGGGTCATCCTGTGGGTCATTTTGCTGCTGATTAGAGTGACTCCTAATAGAACGATGTGAGATGTCAATAGCTGCCTAATGAGATCCCACAATCTCGTTTCAGCTTTTTAACCTTGACCCCTGGCTAGTCATGTCTGAACTTGTTTGCCTAAAGAAAAGGCAGAAGCAGGAGACTTCATCGGTTCATTTGGTAGAGTGGTTAACCTCATTTAAAATGCTGCATTTATAAACGGAGAGAGAAGATGAAGGTGGATGGGAAGCCATGGAGACATCAGGCAGACGCTTTATAGATCTACTCATCAGTTAATGCAAATGAGAAATGTTACCATTCATTTGTTCCTGCTTGAATGTTAATGTCTCCATTAATGCTGTTTGATTTCCAACCAATCACAAGCAAATGGTTCTAGGAAACAAAACTGGTTAGAGAGGTTTATTTGCAGAAATAACATTTGATAATACTTTGCTTAACATAATGTCTATAGTGACAAAAAAAATAATTGTAGTTTTTTAGTCTCATTTCCCCGTGTGAAGTAATATGATTACCGTTATGAATTGTGTAAGATAAATGTCACAAAACATGTGGGAGAAGTTTTTTATTTAAAAAATCTAAATCTATTACTTTGTTTTGCAATTTGATAGTGCTATGTCTATTTTTGAGATTTTATGTGCAGTTTAGAAGTGGTCTTATTGAATAAGTGTAGTAAATAAATCCAGATATCATCTGCAAAACAATGGAAGGAGATATTATACTTTAAAAAAGAACCTGTACGGCAACAAGTCCACATGACGAAGCAGTGGGCCTGTAATTGACCCTTGAGGAGATCCACAAACTAAAAATCTCCTTTTTGTCTACTGACTCTGAGTCAAGACAGGAATTAGCCTATAACATCTAGAACATGTCCTAGTCAAGGTAAAAAAAGGTTATTAAAACTAAATAAAAAAACAATTCAAACTATTTTCTCTGTCATGATTTCAGCTCTACCTTGATTGTGCTGCTTACTGTCCCTCCCTCAGGCTGATTACTCATTATCCTCACCTTCACTGTGCTCTCCGTATTTAAACAGCTGCTCATCACCTGCTCAGTGTGAGATCGTCTGTTGACCTGTCACAGCTTTCAAGCCTCGTTTCATGTCCAAGATGTTTTTGGTTTTCTGATCCTGCCTGTTTTTGACCTCTGCTTTTGGCCAGTCCCTTTTGACTTTGAGAAGAGTTTCTGACCTCCTGTTGCTGAACCTTGTCTGCCTCCAGTCAACTGAATATTGGATTTTCCTTGCCTGAGACCCTCCTGTGCCTGACCCTGGACCATTTTGACTACTGAGCTTCTGGTTGGTGGATATTTGTCTCTGTCATCTGTGAATCCCCTGAGACCCCAAACCTTCCTATTGTCCACTCACCCAACCCCCCAAGGCAGGAATCTCGGCCCCTATGGATTCCCCATTCCTGACCCACCAGTGTGACCACCCCATGTGGAACCCCTTCAACACAATCTCATTATTTCTAATAAAACGTGTGGTCATCTATCACTTGTCTTTCCTATGTATTGGGTTCTGGTTGAATTTAAAGGTTACATTCTCTATGAAATTAAGAAGAAATTTTACATTTGATGTTGGTGGAGCTCTTATAGTGTTGCATGAAAATGTCGAAGTGAAGTTTTTGATTTTGTTGCTTTAAGCTCATCTCCTGAGGCAATATGAAGAGAAAAAAAAATGAACAGACTCATCATTGCACACAGCCAGTCTTCCCCTCCCACGTACTGGCTGTTTCCTTTGTCATTTGTGGTTCGCCACATTCATCAAACTAGCAACTCCTCCTTTGGAAACAAAAAAATCATTACCTGGTGAAGAACAGTTATGATTTCACTGAAGGGGGTGCAGGGGAAGTCAACTCTTTTGTAACCACTGTGCGTTACATCACATATTCATATGAAATATTAGGGAGTGGATGCAGTATTATACAGATGGGTTTGCAGGAGCAAGAGTATGACAACACCAGACCTCCCTTACTGGGCACTTCAGCCTGCTGGCACAGTTTTGGCTCGCCGTCCTGGCATTCTGTACATCAGTGAATAATTAATATATGCAGGTCATAAAACATTTAAAGCTTCAGATGTTCATTTGGAGGGACCTTTTTTGTTTTTAAGTCTGGTATTGGTTGTTTTATAGCAATTGCATTTATTTGTTGAGTGGATTAGTGAAAGAATCAAGGGCCTTAATCTGTACATGCATCTCTGTGGACATTCTTTTACACTTCTACATGGACTGTTTCAGGATCAGAAACCTTTTATAATGCATGGAGTTTCAACAAAGCTTGGAGGAATTATTGTCTCACCCTCTGGCACCACTATCAATAGATTCTCTCTCGGAGAGCCCATTTTTAGCTTTCCAACTATTTAGAAGAAGATACGAGTTAATTTTCCCCAATTACGTGCAGACTTAAAGCTTCATAAAGAGAGATTATAGGATTATTCAATAAGCATGGAATTTCAATTACTTTCAACTCAACGATCTCATCATTTAAGTGTGAGATTGATAAAAAAGGTGACTGCTGATGAAATTTAGTAATTATGGTGAAATTCTGGAGATTACACAACTATATTGGATTTTTCATTTGTTGTTTTTATCCCAGGAAGGTGAGTTTCTGGCTGAAGGTGAAGCTTTATGATTTTTTTTAATATATTCTAGTGATGATGCATACAAGGCGATATTTTCTGATTAATTAATAAACTCAAAATTTTTTTAAAATTTTATAGGACATGTTTGTGGGGAAAAACTAGTGTTAAAAAATGTGTTTCGCTGGGTTATTTTTTTTAACCACCATGCTATGTTTAGGGACAAAAGTTGGTTAGTTTGAACATAATTATGACCAAGTTCACAGGCTGCCATTTTGAAATAAACAACCTGATCAGATTTCACTGAGCCTCATCTACAGGACGGTAAAATGATGTTCATTTAAAACTAATGTCATTGGGTTGTGTTCATGACTTTACTATACAATAGAGACCATCACTCTTTTGTGTATATGTGACAGGTTTCTATTATGACTTGGACAACCACAAATGACTGGCCAAGCCCAGAGATCACTTTATCAAGCTTTTCTTTAGGTGAACAAAGATGGCAGGTGCAGAATATATACAAAGGATGTCCAAGGCAAGTTAAAATCGCACAAACAGCAGTACCTTCAATGTAAGAGTCCATCACCTTCTGCGTGATTTCTCAGGAGTCTGGCCACAGACTGACTCCCTGTGGAGCAGAGCCCTGCTTTTAAAGCCACAGGCTCCGCCCACAGAAAGTCCAAACAGGCAAAAAACTAAGCAATTACTTCTAACTCAAATAAACTCTTAAAGTATACAAAATAATAATGAGAGAAAAAATAAATAAACTTGTAATCAAAATTAATTTAATATAAAACACTCAGTACCTTCTGATGACATCACTACGTCATCATGCGACTCTCTCTCCCCTCGCGCAACAATCCGGAAACAACCCGGCTTGAAAATAGAGCCGGGAAAATGTTTGAAGCTGAAAATAACAGGTTAGGATGAACATGTCAACTGAAGCAGGAACACCGCGTGTGCCACGATGAACCGCGTCAGTTTAAGCTAGTGATGGGTAAATGAGGCGTCATGTATCGTTTCGACCCATAGCAAAACTGTATTGATACTGTGTCGATACTGTGTCACTGAATACTGACACCTGCTGGACATTAAAAATCCCTACAGGCAACGTAGTTGACAGACTGATTTGATGACCTGGTCCAGTGGTCCCCAACCACCGGGCCGGCAAGAAATAATTAAATATTTCCGTTTTATGTATTATTTGAGTCTGGAGAATCTTTTATT